>KK117881.1:668586-716147 GCA_000611955.2 Stegodyphus mimosarum
AGTCTGAGTTTTGCCATAAGGATCATTATATTGTTGAAAGTAAAAATTTTCAGAAAGAACCAGTTTTTGTGGAAATTCTCTAAAATAGGTTTTTAAAATGTTATTTCAGCTGACCATATTTATTCAAAACACCAACAAATATACGGAAGTTTTCTACATCTTTTGCAGCCGCATGCCGTCAAACAATTATATTTTCACTATTGTGTTTTACCATTGCTTGCATATTTTCCTTTTTTATATCTTCGCCAGCTTTCCTTCACACTGTTTTGAGTCCATCTGATCGCCGATCATTAAATTTACTTTTATCCGAAAAAATTTCTTGATGCCAAAATTCTGCTAATGAATAATTTTGCAGATTCTAATCTCTTTTCTCTCTTTACTTATGTATAGTTTCATTCTAACTCGTATATGATATTCATACTTTCTTTAAAATTTTTAATTGCTCTAGAAAGAACTTTTCTGGTAGCTTCTCAAAATTCTAAGCCCAACAGTGGCCGAACGGTGAAATCGCTAAACTCTGGTGGTTCGATTCTAGACGAATAGGCTGGCTGCAAGGAGGTTTTCATGGTTTTCCCCAAGTGTAAGGTGGATGAGAGCCAGTTTCCCTAATAAAATCTTTCACGAAGGCATTTTTCTCCTTAGGCAGATAACCTTAGTTTGCTTTGCCATAACCAAGTAGAGAAACAAACCCCGAAGCTCTGATGCAATCGAAGGAAAGCTTATAAAAGTTTATATTTTTTCTCCCCAAATTGAATTATTCTTTCTCCCGGTTAGCTTCGATGATCTCCCAGAACAACTATGACTATTTATCGTAAATCGGTAAACATTATCAACATATGAAAAGAAACGTACTTTAGCAATTTATTTAATAAATCAAATTTGCATTTTAAAGATTACGGGATATGTGGAAAAATAAAACATTTAGCGATCTGTTTTCGCTTAAGAAACATCAGAGAATTCGGAGACTTGGCTTCATGCAATCCTCGGTAACAACGGCCATTTAGGAAATGCATTTTCTTAGCGTTCCCTTTAGAAAATTTTCAGCAAACTTGTGTATCGTGCAGAAATTTTATCGCAGTTTTTTCGATTGCTGGCAAATTCCACAAGCTCATATTTTAAAACTAAGTTTAAGGAAAAAGACATCACGATTTGTTCATACGAACTGCTGGGACTTGGAATACAACCAAAAAAGTACGCATGCGAAAATGGCGGCGTTGCTTGACTCAAGGATTGTTATGAGCATGGTTGCCGAAAGAATAGTTATGCAGATGTTTGCCAAAGTTTGGCACATTCTGAAAATTTGCCAACTTCTGCCAAGTGCCAAGGTAGTTGCGTTAATATGTAAGTACCAATAGGAATTTATTAACCCTTCTTGTTATGTCAAATAAAAATTTTTCATTTTGAACAGTTTTACGTGATTTCTAACATCAGATGATGTTTCATTTGTTTTGGTGCTCATTTTAATAAAAAAGGTAAAAACTCATACTAGCAACTTGTAACAAGTAGAAGTAAATTCTTTAAACAGTGTTTACTATGTAAAAAAATGCATACAAGAAAAAAAACTTTTTAAGTATATAAATATTATTTTTCTGTACAATTTTAAACATTTTTGTTTTTTGATAACTTTCATATTAATTTATCACATCACATTTATACAAACTATCTCTAGTTTTAAGTGTTTGATTTTTCATGTTATTTTTACATACATAACAAACAAGTTATAAGCTAATTATTGTAAAATAAGTTAGCTTAAAATTTTTTATGCATGGTGTATGAATGCATTTTCCCCTTACAGTGTACACCAGAGGATAAATTAGCCGGTCTTCACCTCCGAAGAAAACTATCATCGGTATGTGTGTGTGTATATATATAAAATATATACAGCCAAATAATTTAACGCGCAAGTAAGTATTACATCTGCTTCACGTGGATATGCGTATCCATAAGAGCTGTTTCTTAAGTATTTTGATAGCTATGATAATGACATCAAATTTGCATAATCTATGACTTAGAAACTGTGCTTTTCTATGCTATGACTTTTCTGTCTATTCTATGCTTCTGCTTTTCTATGCTATGACTTTTCATTGTCGTCTTACTATTGTGATAATGCTTTTTATATGAATTCCCATTTGATAGTATGGGAACTAACCCATATTATCATAACCCATTTGGTAACATGAGTTATGAACTAACGTATGAAATACTTAATCTCAAGAGTTTGAGAACATTGTTACCGAGCCCAGTTCTATAACGTAAGTATAAACATCAGTAAACCTTCCTTCGCTAAAAGAACTACCAAAATAATGTCCATAAACATCAGGGAAGTTACCTTACTAATATTAATTTATATTTAAAAAATACTTTTTACCACTTTTAATATTTAATCTCCACAAAAAGTATATATATACTTTTTCCTCTCGTGCTCGTTAAACTTCATTAAACTTTGGCGATAATTGAATCTGGAACTCAATTTACGCTCTATTATCAAGATTGCAGAGTCTGTAAAATAAGTTACAGAAATGAGTTCCAAGATAAATTTTATCGTTTTTATGGTTTTTCTTTAAAAAAAATGAGTGATTTTAACAAAATTATTTATTAATTCAAAAGATATGGCAGAACCTTCAAAATAAGTTATTTGAGAGTAGCTTTGGCAAAGGTGCAATAAGAACTCACCGAGTAAAAGGTCTAGTAAAAACAGAGAAGACTAAGAATTTGAAGACAGAGAAATGAGTATGGAGTCGTTGTCTTGGATGACGCCAGGAATACTTGGCATGAGTTGAGGTCTTCTCCGATATCAGCTTCTTCAGGTACACATGACGTGGCTGATTGCTTCGAAAGTGGCCGAATTGTTTTTCTGTTTCTTACGGTGGATAATCTGATCCTCAACTTTGCGAACTCAGCGAGTCGCCAACAAAAGAAAAATCTTAACAAGACTGACAAAAAGGCACAAGTTTCTTTTCATCACCAATAGAGACACACTTAACTATGGCCAAAATCTCATCTTAATCAACTAAGCCGTTTATTGCCCACAGTCGAGGGGGAAAAAAAGTTTTTTTTTTAAACAGGAGTGTTATATTTTGCGAGTTAAGATTTTATCATCGTCAATGAAGCCATTTTAAGCAGATGTTAGCTAATTAATATTGACCAAAACAGCTCTTCCTGATAAGGCTGCGAGCTATAATATTTTTTTTTAATAGAAAATTAATTTCGTGTGTGGAAAATGGTTTTTCGCTGGCTGTGATTAATGCAACTAGATCCATTAATTTTAAAATAAATCCAAAGCAATTAGTGTACATGGGATTAACATACTTGTATTACATCGTAACATGTTTCGCTTGTTTTCACATTAGACGAACAGTAGTAGTGAGCCATGTCTGTTGAACTAATAGTTTTATTATGTTTAATTGAACTTGATCCTCAAAATCCACTGAAGAAGGACTAATTTTTTAAACAGCGATTTAGCGGATTAATTTTTTTTAGGAGGCGCTATTTTTTAAATAGCTAAAATTGTATGTATGTATGTATGCATTTTTTTTACTTAGAATAATATTCCCGAGCTATTTTTGCTACATATTCAGTTATTCCTAAGAACTGAAAGTAATAAATTTAGTGGCAGCTTGATCAGTAATTTTATGCTAGCAGTATTTATTTTGAAGTTAATCAGATTTACAATTGCATCTACCTTTTTTTTCCTTTTCCTTTCTTTCTTTCCTTGTTTTATGAAACTTGTGTAGCTAATTGTTCAGAACATGTGAAGACTGCCTCATTAAAATTCACATTGGGCGACTTTTAATTGCATTTCTGTCCATAAAAGAAGAACTTAATCTTCGATTTAAAAATCAGCTACACTACGTTTTGTAATTTATGTTAGTTTCAATTATAATAATGATGAGCAGAGTTTTATTTCGTTGCGTTACTTATTACGTACTGTTTTCACACAAATCTTCCGTTACAAAGTTTTATATGAAAATTCACTGCAATAAAGCATTTCCTTCCGTATCCCACAGTTTCCTGGAACAATAGTATGAGATAAACTAGAGCACTGAATTTATTTCCTACTGAAAATACCTTCCTTTAAGAATTCTGACAGATGCTTCACCGAGGAACAGAGACAAATTAAGGATGAAGAAAGAAGAAAAAATCAACAGATTTAAGCGGTCTGCTGACGAGTTTTCATATTTAACGAAGAGATGTTAAAGAAATTATTTAAATTAAAGAATAAGAGTTGGATACACATTTCACTTCGTGTTTCTTAATATTCAAGCAGATGAGTAGCCCAAAATGAATAGCTCTCTCGAGTTTTGCCATATTCAACTACCTACATATATACCTGCTTATATTTCTCAAAAATAGACCGAATTACAATATAATTCATAATCTTGAATAAAATTCGTTCACCATTCGTACTGAAATATGATCGCGGAAACGCCCATCAGCGGCCGACGCTGAACAATGGTAGTTCAACCTGGCCAAAGAACCTCTATGTAAAGAAGGAAAGGCTCCATAGACGTAATGTAAACCACTTTGTCTGCAACGCCGCTACAAAGAAAAGGAAACATTCGCCAAGCGATTTGGCGACGGAATCTGTTGGCGAGAATTTCCCTTCTGTGATGTGCCGGTTCTTTGGTACCTAGCCGACATTTTCCCCCTCCGCGACGTGTATAGGAAATTGAGGAACACGGGTTAAGATGAATCGTTCTTTGACTTGTCGCGATAATTTAAACTCAGAAAGATGAAATATTAGGTGAAGTTTCACTTTCACTGGCTGTTGAACTTCCATTGTCCATATCGCTACTTGAAACCAAAGAACCTATTCTTTGTTTAAACTCTTGCTAAACGTAACGGTCGAACCTGTCCAAACCAACTTCGACATTCAGCTTCGAGCTTTGGCGCTTTTTGGCGACAGATATTTCACGCATGCGCAGTTGCTTCCCTTTTCGTTGGAAGGGAGCCACTTCTGCTTCTGCGAAGTTTTCCTTCTTAACAGTACATATTCTTTGACCTGGCTGTGATTCTAGGCAAGCAGATTTCTGCATGAACGTTTTCTTGGTTTTCACCGTGCGTAATGTGGTTAAAGTCAGTTTTCCTTAGAAACTCCTCCATGAAGGCAACCTTCCCCTTAGACAGATATACCTAGCATGCTTTGCCATAATCAAATAAACCAAGCGAAACCTCCCAGAGACTCAATGGAAAAGGGCCTCTTAATAAGCAAAAATTTCTTCTCAGTCTTCAACATTTTACCCACAAGTAATAAAATCTTAAGTAAAAATCAAACATATAGTTAAGTCAATAGTTTTATACTCAAAAGCGAATTAAATCACATATTAAAAGTAATTTTAAATTTTCAAAGGAAGGTTTACACTGTAGCGATTGAGCCGATGTAGCAAAGAGACACAAATTAACAACAGCACCATATCCGACGGCCCTAAGCGGAACAAATAAGCCTGTCTTGAAACTTAGGAGGGCCATAGAAAGGGAGCTTTTCGTGAAAGAATAACACTACTTCGATTATGGATCAAATTCAATCATAAATTAAATACGTGCTTTTATTTTGATGATTAAGCCCTTGGCACATTCCTAAGTCTTAAATTAGATAATCTTCCCTTGCTGGGCACATTAACCAAATATGTTGAAAGGCGTAGTCTTTCAGGAAAAAAAACATTTAGAAATTGGACTGTTACCAGTCAAGGCAAACATTTTACTCGCACAGTATTCTTTTATGTAGTTACGTACTTGAATGAATGAATTTATGTACCTTTGTATGCACAAATAAATGGATTTAGTCTTTGTGATTTAAAATGTGCCATTGAAATATGTTATTGCAAGGAACTCTGGAAATAACACTCGTATGTAAAATTAAAATAATTAAAAAATTATATTTATTTTTACGAAAGGTACTGAACCAAAAGTATTAAATTATGCAAATATTCAGAGTCAAATATGTAATTGTACATGTGTGTGATTGCGGAGCTGAGATTGTGGAGGGGGTTCTCGCTAGAGTTGGGAAAATTTTAGAAGGTATCATGTCAAATGAGTAGCCGCGAACGTATAGATGGCGGAATGAGATGGAGAATTGTAAGTAGATTGAAGCTAGGTCAGTCATAATCTCAGCTGGATACAGAGCTCAGTGTAATGCCTAGTGCCGTCTGTAGTTCGTAGAAATAACATCAGAACACCAGATTTATATCGAGAAGACATGGAGAAGATCGACCAAGATACACGATAACGAATGAGGATCGTTAACTGGCACTTTAGCGCAGCGACACAGGACTGCTACAACTTCGCAACTTTCGTTTGAGCTGTGTACTAACATTAGGATCTTAGTTTTATGCTTTGTAGTTGTCCCAAGGCTTCATAATATTGCCAGAAGACCCGCCGGGATAAAGTCTTGAACTACACTGGTGTGCAAAAATTAAGGACGAGACGGTTTTTTCAATATAACTTTGTACAAAAGCTTTCCAAATCAACATATTTAATACCGTAAGATCCCCAATACGTAAGGACATGAGTAATGTAAACAACACTTACTAAAAGAGAAATCAGAGGGATAAAAAGAAGCTTTATGGAAAAAGTAGCATGGAGGGCAATGCGACTGAAGGCCGAAACATCCCTGTGATGGGTGTCCAGCAAGAAACATCCGGTCTTTAATAGGGGATATGATCTGCCCTGACTGCTAGGCAGGTTTCACATCATTTGTGCATGCTGGATATGTGGTTGTTAATGAGCTGTTGAGACACTGCTGCTCGTTCCTCTTGTAGCACGAATCGCAGTTTCGGAATCGTTACTGGCGATAAGTTACGTGCTGCCACGGGTCTCCCTAGTAAGTTCCGTACATGCTTGACGGGATTTAGATCCAGAGACCTTGCCGACCAATCCATGTGTTCAATATCTTCACTCTCCAACAGCTCTTCGACAGTAACTGTGCGATGAGGTGGAGCGTTGTCGTCCATGAAGAGGAACTGAGGACCCATAGCCCTTGTGAAAAGACGCATGTAAGGAAGAAGAACCTCGTTACAATAGCAGTCCCAGGTGACGAACCTCCTTGGGAGATATGAAGGTCGGTCCGGCTACCAAGCATTATGTCTGCTCGAACGAGAACTCCGCGACCTCCAAAACAGTCCCTTTTGATGATGTTGAAGGGGTTATTGCGTGTTCCCCGCTCTGTCCAGATGTGTATGTGTCTAGAATCGCAACTCAGACTAAATCTGCTCTCATCTGTAAAGAGTACTCGTCCCCATTCATTGTCTCTCCAATTCCGGTGTTCCCGGCACCACAGAGAACGCCTTCTCCGATGGGCAGGCGTTAGAGGTACACACCGTACAGGGCGTCGTGCAAACAGACCACCACCGTGCAGTCTTCTGGCCACGGTAAAACGCGATATCGGTCGTCCAGTCGCCTGTGTCGTGTGTCTAGCGATTTCTCCCGCTGTCTGCCGCCTGTTTCTTCTGGCCTGTAAGGCAATATACCGGTCATCTGCGGGTGTGGTTCCTCATGGACGACCACTACTAAACCCCCGGATAGCTGTTCCTGTAGTTTGAAATTGTCTCAAGTCGTGAAACGATGCTGTGAGCAATTCTGAACTCTGCAGCCACACTTGTCACACTGCGGCCTTCCTCCAACTTCCCAATGATTCGACCTCGGGTAAAAGCATCCAGATGTCGTCTAACAGATTGATTATTCCCTATTTCTCGCTGAGGCAGCAACTCGGTGTGATTTTAACTGCTATACGGCGCGCAATCTCTTAACCAGAAATACTGATCTTACACCGACAACATGCTTTATACCATTCAGACACTCCCCCATTACGTCTACCTGCATATCTGCGCATGTGCTACCGTACATCACCTTACTTAATCTCCTGATTGGTCTTTCTGCCCGCTCTGCCTCTTCGTTCAGCTGATATGCTACTTTTTCGACTTCGTCCTTAATTTTTGCACACCAGTGTATATACTGCCCCTTCTCCATCAGGGAAAAGGATCATTACGGTGGTAGAGGTGTAATAGTTTGGGTAGGTATTGCGTTTGACGGTCGCACAGCCTTGTATGTGTTTGACAAAGGCTGCCTGACTGCTATGAAGTATAGAGAGGAGATCTTACAACCCAACTTTTCAGAGCCGCATTTGTTCCTGGGTTCCTGTTAATGAACAAAAACGCTCGCCCATATAGGGCGTAGCATGGATTGCAAGCCAGATCTCCTAACCTTAACCTTTGAAAGTATGTCTGGTATGCTTTCAGGTAGGAAATTTCATCCTCATCCGAGCTCATCCTTGCCATCGTAGAGTTGAAAAAGGCTTTGCTGCAAGAGTACAACCAAATACCACAAGGACCTCTCAACTGCTTCCTGTCCAGTATACCGTCTCACTGCGTATAAATAATTTATGAATAGTACATTTCTTTCTCTTCTATATATTCATACCAAATTTCATTAAACTCTGTCCATTAGATTTTCAGAAATTCGAAATGACGTGCAAATTTTCTTAATTTTGTCCACGAGTGTACGTACGTATAACATGTTACAAGATGCACTGAAGAGCGAAAACATTATGACCACCTACTCAATAACACATTGCTCGACCTTTGGCCTGCAAACCAGCTGCTGGAGGCATGTATCAAATGTCTAAGCAGGGGTCAGAGATTCGACATATTCCGATATGGTGGTGTTTGAGTTATGAGCTGCTGCTTCAAGACATCCCAAATGTGCTCTATCGCGTTAAGATCCCGTTAGGGGGACAGGACATAAACTGGAATTCATCCTTATGCTCCTCGAACCACTCCAACGCAGCTTGAGCCTTGTGAATTGGGGCGTCGTCCTCCTGGAAGATTCCATTTCCAGTTGGGAAGCCGGACCCCATGTAAGGGTTCAAGTGATCCGCAGTTATGTTCAGTCTGTCCGCAACGTTCATGGTTTGTTCTACCACAGGTAAGGGTCCCAAAGCCCCCATAAGAACGTCCCCGAAAGCATTATACCGCCAACACTAACCTGTGTATGGCCTGTTGTACAGGGGAGGCAACGTTTCGCTTCGAAGAGGATGTATTCTCACATGACCTAACTTCTAACATCAATGTGATGAATGAAAAATCGTGATTCATCTGACCAATCAACTGCCTTCCACTTATCCATAGTCCAGTCTCGATGTTCCCGGGCGCACTGTAGGCGTAGTTGACAGTGACGATTGGTCAACAGAGCCATACTAGTGGAAAGCGGTCCATATCCAATAGTGTCCGCTGAACTGTGTGTTCCGAAACACTTGCACTTGAACCTGAATTGTGTTGGGCTATCACCTGAGTCATGGTCTGGCTCCGATTTTGCTGTACCATGCGCTTGACTCTCCGACGTCCTTTTCCTTTGATCACGAGTAGACATCCAACACCTTGGCGTCTACTGCTGGTTTCATCCTCATTTATCCCCTTTGCATAAACATTAACAACGGCAGATCGTGAACAACCTGCCAGTCATACAGTTTCGGAGATATTCTTCTCAGTCTTCGGGCCATTAAAATCTGGCTCTGTGAAATTCGCTTAGATCAGCAGCCTTAACTTTTGCGAGTGATGGGAAACATCACTCGCAAAAGTTAAGTTGCAAGAATGGTTCCTTACCTTCTCCAACATTAGTTAAATACCATTCTCACTTAATCACGTGCCCTTCATGTCATCCAGACGAGTTCAATAAATATAGAGATGGGCACAATGTTTTGGTTCATCAATGTGGGTTAAATCCTAAACGTCCTTATGAAGGTAACATTTGCAGTTATTAATAAAAAATTTCGTATTGAAAAGATATGAATGTGGATTTTAATTTAAATTTCTTGTATGAATATACTATTAAAGAAACTGCGAAAGTTCAAATTAAAACATTTTCGTTTGGGAAATTTAATAGTTATTACCACATCTTTTGGTAGTCTACGTGTATTAGTAACAGTTAAAAAAATTATAATTACCTTTAAGAAGCTGTTACCTCATGTGCAAGGCCAATATGATATTATTGCATTAGGAATACTTAATGTGTACGTAATATTATTAAATTGCATAATATTTAATGATGTTAGTGCTTTAGTAATATCTTTGTCACTATATATTGTGTATGCAAGGAAAGCTATTTAATGATATCAATGATAATTACTAGAGATGGTGCCTATAGCACTCGCAAGTTGTGCAGCAATTAATGCTCAGGTTTATTGCAAATTCAATAGACTCACATGGTGTTTCAAGATCAAACCTCTCTCTTTCCAACGCTCGGGATAGGGTCGTATGTTATCTATCTAGTCAGTGACGTCAGTTTGTTCCTAGAAGTAGTAGAAGCATAGATATAACCAATGGGTTCTCCTATGCTAACCTCCTTGGTTATAACCATCTTCTTTAATTAACGCTCGGGGCTAAAAGTTTTGATGCTGACAGCCGTACGCTAAAGCTGGATGCCTTCTTAGCTCACTACTTTTGTGTTTCGACTTCAATATATTGTGTGTCTCAACAAAGCAAGTCAATCTCCTGTCAGGACAGAATAGAGTGGCCTCACGCTGAGCACCGACAAGGTATCTGTGGCATGGTGTTTTATCGCTACTGCTGTGAATTTGGAATTACTCAGGGTAAGTACCAACTTACTTTAGCATATAAAATTTAAATGTATTAAAAGACACAGTGGGGCGACGACATGCAGGATCCCACTACTTTAGAAGTGGAATGGATGAATTTTCTTAGGCACCCTGAATACCAGTAATAGCTGCTTGCCCGTAGGGGTGAAGGGGAACTGAGTGATGTAGCTTTTAAGCTTACTGTATTATGAAATCATGTCAAAAATGGTACTGTTCAATTCACACCAGAAGTATCTACAGAGTTGGATGTTTTTCAATCCAAAGTTCGTAATGCTGTACTTGAAATAATGGAGGCACCATTAAATACTTATCGCCAAGGTTGGTTAATAACACAGCACTAGAAAATGATGGATGGGAACGACAAAAATCCAGACATAAAAGAACGGCTAGCGAATCTAGAAACAGCTCTGACATTCCCGCACAAAACGAATTTTCCACTCTGTCCGATGATAATGACATAGAAACTAACGTACAACCAAGTCAAAGCTTCATTAAGCCTGCCAAAACAGCGGGCAGAATTTCCCCGATCATCATCATTCTCGAGTGAAAAGCCGCTTCGAGATAAAATCTCCAAAATTGTAGATAAATTTGAAGGCAACCAAAAGAACTGGGGACATGTATATCAAAACCTGTACTCCAGACGATTATTGAAAGGTCACTGCATTAATAAAGCAGAGCGGCATTACATTCCATGCTTTCCATGTAGCGTAAGATAAACCGATTCAGACAATAATTAAGAAACTTCTGATTTTCACCAAAACTGAGGATATTATTGAAGTTCTTACTCTGAAAAATATTCCAGATAAAAGAGTGAAACAACTTACAAGCAAGCGTGATGATGAGATCATTAAAGTTCATTATTCTTAGATGAAGTGAAAAGAAATGAACGTGAAAGAAATTGATTTATAAAAGATTTATACATATCATTTAACATGGGAAATGAAATATATGAGAGACTTATTTAAGGATTGTAAGAACCATGATATTTCATTTCTAATATATTTCATTTCCCATATTAGATGGTATAAAAAATCCTGCAGCACTACGCGCAGATTTCTACTAGTTATTCTAGTTTTTCCTCTCAGCAACTATAGAAAATTTGTCAACTTTCTCAGATTTATACATATTATATAGCTATATTATAAAAGAGATTATTTATTAAAAATTATAGAATTATAAATTATTACATTATAAAACATTATTTATTAAAGATTTATAAAAGACTAAGTTATAAATTTATAGTGAAAAGAAATTGATTTATAAACTCACACATATAATCTTAGTATTTACATAGAACATTTCAAGCCATCATCCGACCCGAAGCAGTGTCACAACTGCCAGAGATATGGGCATAGCTGTGCACACTGTCACCACAAAACCAGATGCCTCAAGTGTGGAGAAGGGCATGATACGTGTCTATGTAAAAAGAATTCTCTGGGAAGTATAGTCTCTGCGGAGACCCACACGTTTCTTCATATATAGGATGCGAAAAATACCCAAAAAAACATTTAGAAAAATTCAGTAAAGGACAAGTTATCGTCTCCTAACAATAATAGAAACTTCCTGCCTTTCCCAATTAAAAACCCAAGGGCTGAAAAAAATCCTAGAAGAGTGAACACATACGAACCGGAAACCACTGACAATGATACTCAAAATTTTATTGACTGGATTAAATCAAATTTTCACAAAGCCTTATATATACGATTTAAAACTGCCGAATCCATTCTGGGCAAAATTCAGATAGGCTTGGAAGCCCTTGAGTTTATTGTAAATTCTGATTATGGATCTTAATACCTATAACAGACCTTTCCAACTTCATAACAACGCAATTTGCAGTTTAAATACCGCATTTTTCAATGCAAATCAAGTTAAAAGACAACACGAGGAAATTTAAAGTTTTCTTTTCATCCACAGTTATTGATTTGATGTTAATTACGACACTCACCTCCGCCCCTGTGACATGTTCAAAATGCATACGCAGAAAGTGTACCGATCAGACAGAACGCATAACAGAGGTGGGTACACCCTGAGCCTTCTTCCAATCTTATTACTGGCCGAGATTTAGACATCCTCACAAACAGCACTCTACCTATTTTCATATCTGGAAACTTCAATTCCAAACACTCAATGTGGAATGCACGTACCTCGAATAAAAACGGAGTAACAAATTTTTTTATTGGCAATTTTGTTATGCATAATGGTATAAAAGTGTGTGGCCCGTATCTACACGCTAGGTATCATTATACCGGCATCTCAGAAGAACTGGACATGGTTATTACAAAAAATGTACTTATAACTTCATATCTTAAAGTTATAGATGAACTTAATTCAGATCACCCACCTGTAAAATTTACAGTACGCGGATTCGAGCGAAATCAGCATTCCACGAAAAAAATTATTAATTGGGAAAAATTTAATTTAGAAATTTCAAACTCCAATACTCGGCTGTCTAATATAGCAAAAATTGTTCACAAAATTAATACTTATATCAGAAATACCATTAATAATGCCATAATATTAAAGACGCACGTTTACCGCAGCACTCTACTTATTTATACTTAACAGAATTAAAGAAAAAAAATACAGCAACAAAAACTTGAACAGATTATCACTCTGACAAGTGGGATGATTTATTGGATAACAAGGAATACATTCCAAGTCTTCTTTTGGAAACCCCCCCAAGTCCTGCTATGCTGCCTCAACGTGGCGAGGGGGTGTCACTGGGCGGAGCGGGCGAAGTACGTCGGGAGCATAGCTCCTGGTAGGGCCACCCTAGGCGTGAAGGCCGCTCCGAAATGCCCAGCTAAAGCATAGCAGGTGAAGACCCTTCAGGAGATTACCGTCTTGGTGATCGGGTGTCACAATCCCGAGGCTCCAGTGACCTTTCCTTTTCTTCCTTTTCCTCTCTTCTTGTCTCTCTTTCTTCCTATCTCTCTCCCTTTGTGGTTTCCTCTACTGGAGGATGGGGCTCACTGTGTGGTGCAGCTACTATTCTGGTTTCTGTTTCACCATGGTGAGAAAACCGCCTATGCGTTTGCCGTGCATGGTGACCCGTAGGGTAGGAAAGGAGGATCCTGGTAGTTGAGGGGCGAGGTACTGTCCCCAACACGCTGCTTTGGCCTCTGCTTCTACTTAAAACGGGAGGCACTTAGCTGTCCCCGCTAGTGTCAATCGGCTGGTCACTAGTCCTATTGGTCAGTGGCTAGGGGATAAGCTTTCGGAAGTTCCTGCTTTCGGGAAAGCCGACTGTGGGGGCTTCAGTTTGCGTATAGGCCCGGCTAGCCCTAACACAGGAATCTGTGTTCCCTTGTTGGGCTCCATGGTGGGTGGGGCGGTCGGACCCGAATCTTTCTCTCTTTACAATATGAAAACTTCAACTTCTTCTTCCAACCATATGGAAACGAAAACTTCTGGAGCTGCTAAGCGAATTTGCACTTCGACCATAGTTAGCACAAGCAAATGTCCAAAGTTCTTAGTTATAACTGGTCAGCTGGAAAATTTATCGCCATTCTTCATCCATAAGCATATTGTGGCCTCAGTAGGCGAGCCAAAACACATAAAAAAGCTCCGTTCAGGATCGCTGCTCATCGAGACTACATCGGATGCACAATCTTCCTCTCTCCTAAAAATGACCAATATGGGTGAGCATTCTATCAATGTATCCCCACATAAGTCTTTGAACACATCAAAAGGTGTCATTTCGGAAACAGACCTGATATCAGTCTCTGAGGATGAACTTTCAAAAGAACTAGCTGAGCAAAACGTGTGTGGCGTACGCCGAATAAAAGTCCGTAGGGACGGGCAACTAGTCAACACAAAACATGTTATTCTCACTTTCTCATCTCCAGAGCTACCGAAAACCATTAAGGCAGGCTACCTAAACTGCCCCATAAGACCCTACGTGCCGAACCCATTGCGCTGCTTTAAGTGCCAACGGTTTGGCCATGCAAAGGCAGCATGCCGAGGAAACTTGGCGTGTGCTCGCTGTTCTGGAAGCGGTCACGAAAGTCAGGAATGTGTAGCTGATCCAAAATGTGTAAACTGTCATGCTGATCATCCGGCTTACTCACGCAACTGCTCTAAATGGAAAGAAGAGAAAGAAATACAGCATATTAAGATTACAAATAAAATATCCTATCCTGAAGCTAAGAAACAATTTAGCATGGGTCAGCCAAGAACAAATATCTCCTATTCTCAAGCCACTAAATCATATCGGTCAATAAGTACACAAACTTCGCATAGCACACAGAAAAAGACACCTGAATCAAAAACAAATGACAAAGAAAAAATTTTTCTGCCACCTCCTCCCAAACAGACAGCAGAAAGTTCAAAAATAAAAACACAAGAAACAGAGAGTTCAAAAAAGAAAATTAAAAGCTCAGAAAGCAGAAGCTCAAGCCGAAGCTCTATAGAAGGGATCCTTTCTGACTTTATTGAATCTGAGATGGAAACAGATGGAGGCAAAGATCTCCCGAGAAATGTTCTGCCTCACAAAACAAAGAAACAGCATCGAAGCAATAAACATTCCTAATGGCTACTCTCATCTCGTGGAACTGCCGAGGCTTTTACCAGGGTATTGATGGTATTAAGCAGCTTATTAATAAACATCAACCCGTCTGTATAGCGATACAAGAGACATTCCTCAAACCTGGTAATTTTGCAAAGCTTCGCAGGTACTCAATGATAAGAAAGGATAAGACATTCAGTGAACGCGCAAGTGGTGGTGTCTGTTTACTTACATCAATCAATTGCCCTTCGAGTGCTCTCCCCTTGGATACCCCCCTCCAAGCGGTTGCAGTGCAGTTGAACATTCGGACACTAACAACTGTCTGCAGTATCTACATCCCGCCCAATGAGAGCATAGATCAAGGAGACTTGGAAAATTTAATTGTTCAACTACCAGTTCCGTTTTTTCTGATCGGTGATTTCAATGGACACAATCCCTTGTGGGGTAGTAAAGACACAAACCGACGAGGGAAGCAAATTGAACAGCTTCTCCACGACCACTGTCTCTGTATCCTCAATAGCACAGAAAGTACTTACTTCCATCAGCCAACAAGGACCTTTCATTCGATTGACCTCGCTATTGTTTCTCCACAGCTTTTGCCTTTCTGTTCCTTTAATGTCGAGAATTATCCATATAATAGTGATCACTTCCCTATTATTATAAGCATTACAGGAAATGGGAGTGTTTCTATCCCTAGAACACCACGGTTTCAGTTGGACAAAGCCGACTGGGAATCCTTTTTACATTATGCCCTCTTCACTGAAGAAATAGTGAAGAATGTGCACATTGACAAGGCTGTGAAGATCATTACAGATAAAATTATTCAAGCAGCTGATATATGTATCCCAAAAACGTCGGTAAAACTACCAAAATACCCAAGGCCTTGGTGGAATCCTGAATGCCAAGATGCCATTAGAAAACAAAGGAAAGCGTGGAGCATTTTTCGGCGATATCCCACAGGTTCAAATCTTATAATATTCAAAAGGGCTAAAGCAAAAGCTCGGCAGGTGCGGAGGAAGAGTCAGAAGAATTCCTGGACCTCGTATGTATCCTCAATTACCTCCTCTACTTCGAGTAAGAAGGTATGGGAGAGAGTCCGGAAAGCGTCCGGTATCTACAAAGAGCACACACTTTCCATCTTAAAGATAAGTGGTGAAGCAGTAACTAGTAGAGAAGGAATTGCCAACGCCATTGGACAGGCGTTTTCAGCCGTCTCAAACAGCAGTAACTATCCTCCTGAATTCCTTTCTGCAAAAATATGCATCGAAAAACAATCTATTGATTTTAAATCTCCCAATACTGAACCTTATAATCAGGATTTTACTGTGCTTGAATTGAAAAGAGCCTTATCGCAGACAAAAAATTCATGTCCTGGTCCGGATGGTATTGCCTACTCTATGTTGAAACACCTCCCTTCTAAGTCACTGGCAGCCATCCTCTTTCTTTTTAATAGAGTATGGAAGGAACAAGTCTTTCCAAATGCCTGGAGAACAGCTTTTGTCATTCCCATTGTTAAACCGGGGAAAGACCCTACCAATCCGTCAAGTTACCGCCCCATTGCTCTAACTAGCTGCCTTTGTAAACTCTTTGAAAAGATGGTCAATACTCGTCTGGTCTATTTTTTGGAGATAAATAATTGTATTTCCCCTTATCAAAATGGTTTTAGAAAAGGACGTGCAACTGTCGATAACATCCTACTCTTAGAAACAGGTATACGTAGAGCGTTCGTTAGAAGAAATCACTATATATCCATATTCTTTGATATAGAGAAAGCCTATGATACCACATGGAGGTACGGTATCCTTCGTGACCTATATAACAACGGTTTACGAGGAAACATGCCGATATTCATCAAACATTTCCTACAGGATCGGAAGTTTCATGTTAAGATAGGCCCTACACTATCTGACGTGTTCCATCAAGAAGAGGGTGTTCCACAAGGCAGTGTATTAAGTGTCACATTGTTTAGTATAAAAATTAACTCTATTTTAAAACAACTGCCTCCAACAGTCCATGGAATGCTGTACGTTGACGACAAGCAGATTTTTTGTGAACATAGAAGCAAATATAGGAAGTACACCCCTTTATATACAGACGGATCAAAATCTCAGGATCATGTTGGTGCCGCTTTCGTCACAGAGAAAAATATAGTGGGGGTCCGATTACATCCAGCTTGTTCTGTGCTTACTGCAATCCATCTGGGTTTGACTTACCTTTCAAAACAACATTACATGAAGTTTATTATCTGCACGGACTCCATGAGTGCCCTAATGTCTCTGGAAAATTATGCTCATCGTTCTCATCCAGTTGTAGCCAAAATCCTGAAGCTGAATAATACTCTAAAAAATCGGGGGTACCAGATTCTTTATTCGTGGATTCCTGGGCACGTTGCCATTAGGGGGAACGAGTTGGCGGATATTGCAGCCAAAACTGCGACCACAATGTACAATTCTCAAATTCCATTAACAGACATAAAAAAGTTTGTCAAAAGCAAAATTCTTAGTAAATGGCAGAGGCAATGGGATGACAAAGTCTATAATAAGCTAAGAAATGTGAAACCCTCCATTGAATATTGGCCGTGTACTGCTAATAGAAGGGAAGATGTTCTTTTGACTCGACTAAGAATTGGCCATTGTCGCCTGACTCACGAGTATCTACTGAAAGGAGAAGAGAATCCCTGCTGCCCAAACTGTAATGCAAATCTGACAGTACGCCACATCTTGGTAGAATGCCAGAGTTTTAATTATTTTCGACTAAGACACTTCAGTTGTTCAGAATTGGATTTAAGAAATCTAATTGGAAAAACTCATCATCGTAATCTGTTTCTGTTTTTAAAAGATATTGGCTTTTATGGTAGACTATAATTTAGCTTTTATTGTAGATTTTAATCGGTTTTTAGTCACTTTTTACCTTTACTAGAAGATTTTAGAAATGACTAACTGCACTGTTACCATGTGTCTGGCGCAGATAACCTTGAC
Source organism: Stegodyphus mimosarum (assembly GCA_000611955.2). Taxonomy (NCBI): domain Eukaryota; kingdom Metazoa; phylum Arthropoda; class Arachnida; order Araneae; family Eresidae; genus Stegodyphus; species Stegodyphus mimosarum. The sequence goes on from KK117881.1 coordinate 686,660, forward strand.
AGGTTTTGTGCCAAAATTACAAAAATCCAATCCAATCCTTCTTTTGGAAAATTGCTAATTCCCTTCGGAACCTTAATCATCTCAGAATAGGATCATTAAATACTTCTATAGCTACTGTCTATGGAGAACAAGATATGGCTGAAGTTATGGCGCGATCCTTAGAAAACGCCTTTCAACTAAACTCCAATTACGATTCTGACGCAGAAAAAGAAGTTGACGAATTTCTTGCTCTCATCTTCTGGAACGCACTGAAATTGATCCTGTTTCTTTTACATCCCCATTAGAAGTCAAAAAGTCATCAAAAACCATGAATACGAAAAAGGCTCAAGGCTTTGATCACATCTCAAATAAAGATATTAAAGAATTTCCCTCGAGATATATTGTTTTAACCACTAATCTTCTAAGTGCATGTCTTAGACCTAATTACTATCTAGAGCAATGGAAACATTCTATTACAATTACTTTTCTAAAGCTTGGGAAAACCCTAAAAATGTTTTATTCTACCAATCTATCAGCTTACTACCCTGCATGGGCAAAAGTTTCGGAAGGGTGCTTCAAAAACCTTTTGTCAGTCATATTGAAGAACATGACCCACTCAGCCCTGAGCAATATGAATCCCGACCTGGTCAGAGTACAACAGTTCATCAGATAATTAATGTTACTGAATTCATAGCTGAAGCCTTCACTAAGAAAAATACTGTTGCCGGATGCTTCTGAGATATGGGAAAGGCCTTTGACAAGATCTGTCACGCAGGTTTTCTTTATAAGCTTCACCAAAAAAAGCTCCCCATAAATTTCGTTAAACTTATTTCTTCTTACCTTAGAAACAGAACCTTTCAGGTTAAAATAGGAAACTCGTTATCAAGAAAGAAAATCTGTAGACGTGGTGTGCCTCACGGAAGTATCTTGGACCCACGCTTTTTTAATATCTATATAAATTATTTGCCAACTCCCTTGAACACCAAAATAATAAAATACACAGATAATACCGTGGAATGAAAGTGCAGAAAGCTATGAAAGAAGCTATGAAGCTATGAAATTGCAGAAAAGGGGTTCTTGCGATCAGTACAATGAACACGCAATTCAGTAGAAAGGTCATACATATGCAAATGTCAGGAATAAAACGTCGCAGGCGACGTGAGCGTGCGCTAAACGCGTGCGTTCGGCGCGCTCATCTCAAGACTACAATAAAAGGAAGGACGGAGACGTAATTAAAGAAATTCGCTGCAAGTGAGTACTTTCGTGATATATGGCTAGAAGAAATCACCTGGATGACTTCACACATGAAAGAATGATCGGAAAGCTGGAGGAGGGGAGAAGTGTGACCAGTGTTGCTGAAGAGTTCGGAATCAACAAAAGTATTGTTTCGCTCGCTTGAAAAGCCTTCCAAACCATTGGTACAGCTGTTAGAAAGGTTGGTGGTGACTGCCCCAGGAAAACAACTGCAGTGGATGACCGATATATCGTTCTGCAGGCGAAAAGAGTCCGAAGCCAATCAGCAAGCGCCATAGCTCAGCAACTGTGTTCAGCAACCGTTGTGGTTACAGTGTCCAGACGCCTTCACAAAGGTGACCTATTCACCCGCCGGCCTGAATGCTGCATTACGTTGCAAATTGCCCATCGGCGTCACCGTTTAGAGGGCTGCAAGAGGTACAAAAACTGGACATCTCATCAATAGAGTCGTGTGCTCTTTACGGATGAGAGTCGTGCCACAAGCGATTCTCAACGCCAGTTGATTTGGAGAGAGGTCGGGACTCCGTTTCGTCTCAGTAACGTTATGGGAAGAGACCGTTACGGTGGTCCTGGAGTTCTTGTCTGTGGAGGGATTCTGCTGAACGAGCGGACAGAGCTTCACGTTTTCGACAGAGGTTCTGTAACCGGAGATCGCTATTGTAAGGAGGTGATTTTCCCCATGTGCGTCTGTTCCGAGATGTCATTGGAGGAGACTTCGTTTTTATTGATGACAATGCACGGCGACACCGGACTCCTGCTAATCAGAAGCTATTGGAAAGTGAAGATATCACTCGAATGGATTAGCCAGCGTACTCCCCTAATTTAAATCCCATAGAGCATGCGTGTAATGCTTTGGGGAGACGACTTTCGGCACGTTTACATCCTCCGGGAAACACCCAACAACTGAAACAGATGTGGATTGAGGAATGGGAACTCTTACCTCAAGGTCTGATGCACAATCTGGTGCTCAGTATAGAGAAACGGTGCGAAGCAACCATTGCAGTAAGGGAAGGGCATATCCTATACTAAGGAATATGTGCTTGCTGATTTTCCTCTTGTATAGACAATCGTGTAGCAGTACTATGAGTTTAATAAAGCGTTTTTTGTTTGATTCCATACTGTATGCATTGCACTAATTTTTGCGCAACTATGCTTTCGTCATCGTTTAAATACAAAATGCTTTCTCTCATTTCTGAATTTCATGTCTCTTAAATGATTTCTGGTGGAGTTTGGCAAAAAGAACACCTGTTTCTTAGGTTTTGCACACCAGTGTACTGTCATTCTTTGCTAAGTCACTCAAGCCTCAACTCGCATTAGAAAACCTTGAACTTGCTGTGAACAACATCTCCCATTGTCACGAAATCTGGCGAATGAAATTAAATCCAAGTAAATAAATATTATACTATTTCAGCAGCATCGAAAAAATACCCAGATTTAAATCAATATAAAGATTAATGATTTTCCTTTCCCTGAAATTAATACAGTAAAATATCTCTGAATATATTTTGATCTACAACTGCTGTTTAAAGTACTATGCATTACGTAAAGCAAATGCTGCAAAAACTGCTTTAATGCTGATACTTGGCAAGAATTGAAAATTAACATCAGAACTAAATGTAAAATCTATCTAACCCTCATTCGGCCAACACTGATTATCAACGTCCCGTGGTTTGTAAGAAACCGACAGATTCGTAAAGAACTTGAAACATATGCGGATTGAGGAGTGGGTAAAATCCTTAATATCCATGAATAAATTCTGACAACAAGTCACGATCTTTCCGAAAAAATGCGAAATTCAGAGTACACATAAGAAACCTCGTAGATTATGATCCAACCTTAGAAAATGCTGCAAAAAGGCACAGATCAGTTAGTCATGACCAAAATGGTAAATATGCAAAATTAAAAATAACAAGTTGTGTACTCTATTTTTACATCATTAGTGTTATTCTGTATGTTCTACTCATCTACATAATTTTATTAGTTCACCCTGTAAAGCAGGTATTGACTTCACGTATTTCTAGCAAAGCAGAATAAGAGACTTTGTATATAGTGAAACTATATTTTTTCTGTGTTTAAGATGCCTGGAAAGCAGGCTATAGACATTCCTGTACAGTGCCTGACATAGCAGGACTTATAGACTTTGTCATCTATTACTGTAAATAATTCATCATTATCCTAAATCTTCGTCCTTGCATTGCATCTTCAGTTACCTGTATAACTGCAAAGTCCATTTCACTTGGGTTAATTAACTGATCCTCAATAACTTCATGAAAACTGCATCTCAGTTTCCGGTACCATTCAAATTTTGCGCCAGTAGAACAGCTTATTCATTGATGATATTGAAGAAAACTGTTTCGTGCCACCAGATGAAGGTACAAGCATTGTATTCCTCGCCTCATTGGAGGAGCTGTCATTACCTTATACGATACCATCGCCTTAATGCAAAATTCCAAGATTACTGGTGAAAGTTAGAATTAGGTATATTCCAATTGTACCATCTAAGATCCATGATCCAAGACCAACGCTTGAGTTAAAGAAAATGGTTTTTTTAACCAACGCTCGGGGCAAGGGCGTATCTATCTGATCAGTGACGTTAATTTACTTCTAGAAATGCGAGAAACCTAGCTATTTTTAGCCCAGAAGGGCTGAGCCTCGAAACGGCGTTTTGCGTCGAATCACTATGAACAGGTGTATTTATTTTCAAATTGTTACCTCCAAATATTATAGCCCTGTATTATATTTAAAGAAATTAAACAATGAAGAATCTGCATGAATGTATGTATGTTTCTCGCATTGTGAAAAAAAACAACGAATAACTGGAGCTATACAATTTTGAATAATGTAGTCCTTCACCTGAATATAGCACCTGGAAGCCAGTATTTTGAATTTGCTTTATTATCTGTTTCATATTTTTTAAACTTTAAAGAATTTTGATTAAGAAACTCAACGATTTCAAAGTGAACAGTTAAAACACACTATACATAATAAAATATTTTAACCTCCAACGTGAGAGACTATCTATCGGAAATTCTGAAGATATGCTGTTTTTAAATATTTTTAGCCCAAAGGGATGTTAGCCAAAATGCTCTCGAAACTTGTATGTATGTGTAAAAAAATAAATAGAAAAAAGCCCTTTTGGGCGGAATATAAAATCTGTAAGCTTTCAGATTTTATTTTTATTAGTTATTTTAAAGAGCTATTTTTATTTTATTTATTTTTAAGTAGACTTATAAGTGAAGCGTATCTATGCCTCGATGTTGGTTACTTTGGTCGAGAAGAGAAAACCTTGTAGTATAGCAACCTTGGATTTTTTTTGCCTTAATGCGGTTTAGGAAATACATTCATATAGACAAACCGTTCACCTGAGTTTGAACCCAGGAGAAATTCCGAGCATTCAGTGGTCTTAATCACTCGGCCGCTGGTGGGACCACCTAAAGCGGAAATTATAGCGATCTTTGCTTGCTGTTGTGGCTTCACCAGTGACGGAGCGAGGCCCATACCACACACGCATTTGTTTCACAAGAACAACTGTTTCGGACAATTTTTCTGCCTGGTTAGCTACTGAAAAAAAGACGCGCGATTTTTTCCTTCCTTTCGGAAAAAATTGCAAGTTGTTCGTTTTCAACCTATCAGATTGTTTGTAATGGATAACCAGTTCCCCCTGTGTTAACCCCAAACTGAATCTGTGGTGATTGGCTGTTGTGACAAAGCAGAAAAATTGTTCCAAACAGTTGTTCTGCCGAAACAAGCGGATGTGCGATAGCAGCCTTAGACACCACGTAGCCCACTGAATGCTGATGAATCCATTCAATACCCACTGAATCGACCCAGACTTGAACCGAAGTCAACAGGCTAACTGCATGATCGTCCTCGCTGTCCACCATGCATACTTAGACATATTTCTTGGTATCTGGCAGCTTTATTCAGTCGTAAAATGGTACACTTTCAAACACTCAGTGTTGCTGCAATTTCAATAATACGTTACTCCATCCTGAAGTGGTATACAAGCTCAAATGATGTCAAAGAGGCATTTAACAAATGATACTCGCTATAAACAACACCGTTCTTACAGAAAATAATGCGGTTTAATCGCCAGAAACAGAACAAAATTTTTGCCTTTTAGCTCACAGCTTATTTTGAAATAACATCGGCTCAAAACTCATCTTCTTTTAAACAGATGACAGTGTTTCTTATGTTTACTGAGTATCGAAGTGGAAAAATATTTAATTGTTCTTTAGCACTTGTTAGGTTGTGCATATCGTCACTACTCACTGGTAAGTTGTTATGCCCAAAAAGCATCCATTTAAAATTGCGGAGATGTTCAACAGGAAATAACATTATGTTGCCTCTTGGAAGATGTCATATGAGGTAAGAAAGGAGGTATCAAATATCTCTCGTAAATCTAGAGTTCTTGTGACTTATTCGAGCTTTTGCGCCTGCTGATTTCTTTCCTTTTGTTTTAAAGAAATTCCAACTATAGTTCTAATATTACGTACATCAAAGGATTAAAGATATTCTTCAAATTTGGTTTTGTTCGACATGCTGGACTTTGTGGCATGCCAGATCTATGCGTCAGTTAGCAGGCAGCGATAGTTCCGTAGCCAAAGCAGAAAACATGAACCGAAGACACCATTTACACGATGAAATGCGTTGGAGGGCTATCGGAATATTACAAGCTGGTGCAAGACAACCTGCTGTAACGAGAGAGCTGAATGTTTATCGTAGTGTCATCGTTACCAAAGGGATCAAAACCCCTGTAGAAGACGTGGGTCTTGGACGCCAGAGGATTACCACAACGGCAGATGAGAACAGCCTGTTGCTATGTGCAAGAGATCACTAACAGCACGACAGCTGACGTGGCATCTCTCTGCAGCTGCAGGACGACCCATATCCTGCCAAACTGTGTCGCGTCGACTGCGTGAAGGTGGACTGGACGCCCGACGATCTGTGGTTTGTGTTCCTTTGTCCATATCGCATGTCAGAGCATGGTTGAACTGGGCCTGTGAACATCGCAGTTGGACACCAGAGCAGTGGGGCCACATACTCTTTATGGATGAGTTTTGATTTAACATCTAGATCGATTCCGGAAGCAACGATATGGCGAGTGCGAGGGACACGCTATCGGTCACCAAACACCGTCGAAAGAGACTATTACAGAGGAGGCTTACTTGTATGTGCTGGGATTGCAACTAACGGCCGCACTGACCTCTACGTGATTCCGTCACAGCTATCCGATACCGCGACGAAATTTTACACCCTCTTGTGCGTTTTTTTATCTCTTCAATGGGTACCGACGCAACATTTATGCACAATAACGCCCGCTTGCATAAAGGTCGAGTGGTGCGGACTTATCTTGAGGAGTGAAACCATTCCACATCTGCTATTACTTTCCATGTCCATTACTTTAAATTATTAGAACAAAGCATTTGCCAGATTTTCAACAAAAATTCCAGCGAAAGATTTATTTTGTAATAAAAAGTATGTGTCTGCACTTCAACAAATTATGAAATATATTATTGAAAACGAAGGTATTGTGATTATAAATAATTAATCATATTATATGAGTGAATTAGGAAGTATTTAAGAGCTAATAAAGATTACAACATGTCCTATCTACATTTGTACAGAGCAAAAGAACAAGAGAAAATTATATTAAGTCTTCTTTCCATCTGTTTATGTTGAATGTTTTCCTTGCTTAGTCTATTATTTTATTACTTTATATGTTTAAAGAACCAGTGGGTCCCGTTTACAAGGGTAATCAAATTTCCAGTAAAGCGTGGTTAATCAATGTTTATGCTGTCAGCCTTATAGTTACATAAGCCGAGCGGATGGCTGATCAATTGTTTCGGGAAATTCGACACAGGATTTAAAATTGTTTCGCAGTATTCTTCACTGAACGGGTGGGAGTTCAAAATATACATAGATTACATATCTTCCCGTGGCCTGCTATATCACCGGACCTGAATCCCATAGAGCATGTGTGGGACATGTTGATATGAAGTACAGCAGGTCGCGTCATGCCGCCGGGCGCCCTCCACGAGCTCCGACATGCTTTATTAGAGGAATGGGCGCTACTGCCAAAACAAGTGACCAAGGACACTGTTGCCAGCTGGCTTTGCCTTTATCAAGCATGCATTTCAGTAGAGGGTATCTTACTTGTCATTAGGGAGATGTTCCCATTGTACATTTCTTCTGACCCATTTGGTCTTACGCGATGTCATGATCGTAATACATGTATTTTTGTATATCTTTGCTTCATTGTTTGCTCTGTGGTCCAGTAATGGAACACCAATCTCTTTTCGAGTTTCACGCATATGTATTAAATAGTTTTTGTTTTATTCTTTGTTTTGCTTTTGTTGGTTATTTTTTAGTAGGAGTGTAATATGGTTAATTACAGTAAAAATTTGAAACGTAAAGAAGACTTTTGTAAATTTCATGAAGTGTTAATGAGACGCAGAAGTTTTCAAAGCCGTTGAAATTAATATAATCTATTTAATTTTTTTAATTGTATTCATAATTGTTTTATTATTCGTGATAGTCCAGTTATCATGTGTTACTTTCTTGATGCTATTTTCTGCAAGGTTGCAAAATTTTATGAGTATGCTGGAATAATCAAAGTCTATAACTTTCTTGAAGCTGTTCATTCCATTGACGATAAATCTGAATTCAGTAACGTTTTCGTAGAATTTGGGAAGAGCATATAGGCAAGAGAATGTAAATGAATTATAGAAGAGATTTTTTAACTGTAGTCAGGTGCCATGTGTATAATGATTAGGTATATTTCGGTGTAAGAAACAAGAAAAATCAGAAACATCCTCGCCGGATTTGGATTCCGGACCTCCGCATTGCTAGCCGAGCGAACTTCTGATTATACCAGGAATGCATGAAGTAAGGAAGAAAAAGATGCCAATAACTATATGATTACGAATATTATCTATAGTATAATCTGCATGCAAAGAATCTCCGCAATATCATGGTAAGTTATTTCATGGAATGTCATAGTTTTTTTTGGTTATATTTAAAACAGATTTTGGTATGAAAATTATTGGCAGGAAAAACTTCTTTAGTTTCACAAAATTCTACTAAATTTAATATTGCCGAAGGAAATTAAAAAATCAATAAGCCCTAAGAAGAGTTTTTTGGTATTATAATTTGGCAGTTTACAAGTACTTAAATAATTGATAATATCTTGGACAACTTTGCTAATGGACCTACTTTTGAGGAGTATTTGAATGCATTTAAGAATTTTATTCTAGTGAAAAAGCATTTTTTTTGGGGGAGGGGAGTTCTTAAACAAAATTAGAATTACTGAATTGACTGTTAAGCTTGTTCATTTTTTCTGTTGGTGTAAGTTGATTGTTATACTTATTCTTACTTATTCTTTTACCTCTTTTTAGTTTTATTTTTAAAAGTTTTAAGATAACTGTAAATGTACTGTTTGTTGTCATTACTTTTTTATTCATTGATGAAAAAGTGCTCCTTTTCAAGACGTCGCAATTACAGTAAAATCAAAGTTTCTATGAGGGATAACTAACTACTGAACGGTTGTGTTAAGCAATTTATGCAGAACAACTAAATGTCTGATCCTGTCTGTATTTAGTTCCCATACGAACAGAACGGGCAATAAAAAAATTACTAGCTATTTTTTTTCAAATACTTCATCGTTTTTAAGTCAAGTAAAAAGCTTTTATATTAATGCAAATACAATAATGTCTTTGATTTCAATTTACATTTTTAAAATTAATTGACAGTAACAATCAGGAAGAAGAAAAGAAATCTAGAAGAGAATATTTCATTTTCTAGTAAGGAAAGAATGTGTTAAATATCTCTCAAAATATGTTTATACAAAGCCCTTTTATTATTGTAGAAACATACGTTCCAGAATACAGAGGATGAGCAACATGAAATATTTTTTCTACATTTATAAATAATCCCATTAATTTATAAGGTATTTCCTCCCTCCTTTTCACATGCCGCTGTAATGTAACGAGAAGCACACTATGCGGGGAGGTCCGGAGTTCGAATTCCGAAGAGGGCATTGTGGATTTCTTCAGTTTCTTGATTTCGTAAAAAATTCTAAATGACTCTACAAGTAACGCCCGAACTAAAACGTTGTGGACAATAATTCTTCACCACCAGAATTTCACGACTGAGTTCCTTAATCCCCAGTCGCCCTTTAAAAGAGGGAGTGTATAAAGTATTTTCTCCTTCCTTTCAGCATACCTTCGTATTGTAACTGGAATAACGCGTAATTGAAAGGTCCGAATCTCGGCGAGGGCATTGCAAATCTTTCACGTATAGAAAAATTTGAAAAAACGCTAACGACTCTACAAATTCAAAAATACGAAAGACTTCAATAAATTAAACTAATGTACTTCAAATATTTCTTTCTGTTAAAAAGCTCTTTACTTACTTTTAAAGCGATATGAAAGTCTAGTTGTTACTCTTGAAAATTACTGATTGCGGCTCTTAAATAGATAGCTGTTGCTAAGATGAAGTTTGATCACTCCTGATAGAGTAGAAAAATCGTTGTCCGTATTCGTCAGGTCGCTACAATTATGCTTTCTTTGTTTACTAGCGTAGTGTCGAAAGTTGAGTTTTATTGCCTGTTGTTGCTGCTGCGACAAGCTTTGAATGTTTAGATCGATGCGTTTCCTTTTTATATCATAAAGTTCTCTGCTTAAAGAGAAAAAAATATAACTAATGAAAAATTCCTCAAAACTGCCATAAATCTGAATGCTCCTTTGTGGTTAAACAGATACTTTTCTTCTTCAGTTACTTTATAGAAGAAGCGTTGAATGTTTTCGGTTTTCTTCTTTTCCCGTAAATGTGAAAATTCTCTTCAGACGTTTTTGTAAGCCGAAAAGGTATTAATGCATGTCTTTCATAAACAGAAAGTGACGTAAAGCGGGGCAAATCTGCCCTGTCAGACCCAGCCAATGCAACCGAAGGGAGAACTTAGCGGCAGAAAAATTTTTAGAATTTAAAGAAGTATCGAGCAGCAAAAAGACGAGCGCTGGCTCTACAAATCTATGTAGTGGTCTTTACCTTTTTTACGTCTAAGCGAATTAATTTTTCAGTTACAAATTTGCTGAAGATCACCACCTTATACGCAATATAACGATATGTAACGCTTTAAAGTTTTTATTTATGCGAAGAATTCGTAGATTATTCGATAACACAAGCTGTTAATGAACTATCAAATCACAGGAAAACTGTAAAATATAATAATGAGAAAAGTATTATGCTTGCAGTTTCTGTTTAAATACATAACTGATTACGTACACATTGATTAAAGACTAGATTGTGCAATCGGATGAATAGAAATCTGAAGTATTGAAAGACCTTTGTTCAAATTCCGATCTATAGTCTTTCTTTACTAGCCTTCACAGAAATTAATCTAATTTTCTCATTAGTCTCAAAATTGATTTTATTTGCTATTTTATTTGTAATTTTTATGTGTTATTTTTAGAGAGAAAAAGGGGAGATGCCTTTTAATACACGCACAGCATGTTGCCTAGTTATTTATTATGGCAAAGCTAAGGAGGAAATATATGTATCAGGATTACGAGGAAATATAATAATAATACCACTGTTCATTTGATTGTTTGTTATATTTGATATGGCAAAGCATAAAAGGTATATTTATTAAGGAGAGAATGCATTCGTAAAGTCTACCTAAGGGAAATTGCGTCGTATTCACATTGCACGGGAGAAAAACTATACAAAAACCAACCATGCAGTCAACCCATCAGCCTGGTTTCGAACCCAGAACAAACTATAAGCATTCAGTTCTCTTAATTAATCAGATACTGGTAGGCTTCATAGTATGTTAGAAAAAAAAAAGAACTGCCTTCTATGTGTTTTCCGTCGGAGCTGAAAGTTCTTAAGGAATTTATTTCTGCAATAAGGCGCACTTTCAGTGATTCGGTTGGATAAATTCCTTGAGTCAATTAATGCAAAATATTGAAATGAGTTTTTTAGAAGTGCTGAAGAGTTTAAAGTATAGGTTTAAATTTATAAGTAATCAGCGCAATAATTTGAAAATCCCAAAATAAAAACGAAATATTCTTTTAACAAAAATTTATCAGCATAGAAAAGAAGAAATAAGAAAACGAAAAGGGAATTTAGCGAAACAGTGAAAACGGGGGAAAAAGGGTTTAAAGAATCAATGAATAATTATACTACTTTCTAGCAGCGATAATCTTTAGAGTAAATTCACATAATTTAATTTATAACTGATTTACAGCAGAAAAACCTCGAAGCAATGAAATATAAAAAGCCATTTTGGAAAATTAAAAAAATAATCGTAACCTGAGTAATGAGGAACCCAGAATATGAATATCGAAGTGTGCAGTCAAATTAGAAAAGAAAAATATTTTGATATGCAATGCCTTGAAAAAAAAATTAAGTATTTAAGTATACCTTAAAACACGTTAAAAAATAAAACGTTCATTTTCTAGAAGAAACATATCACTTAATACCTAATGGTTTACAATCCGATTTTGCTGATATGAAAACGATGTCAACAATATTTCTAACAAAGCCCATTTCAAATGCAAGTAGTGAAATATCCTCCCCAAAAGAAAATAATCCGCAAAAAGAAATAAATTGATCAGTCACATTTTTGGCTAAAATAAATGCAAAAAATAATGCAAAAATATGAAAAATTAAAATACTTGGTGTTCGCTTTAGATTTCAAAAACTAATTTGGATCTCTTATTTAACAGAGGTAAGAGATGATGTATTAATTAATAAATTATACAAATATCTTTCTATACTCCAGAGGTCGCCTTGATCGATATAATGGTTAGCATCGCTAGTTACCGTATCCCGTTAGGCCCGGATTCGAATCCTGGATAAGCCATGGATTTTTGTAAATGCGCGATATGAAGACACTTAAAATACTGACGAGCTGAAAGTTCTTTCGAGTGCTTTAGTGAAAGAAGAAGAGGAGTGGGAGACCCTCGAATCTATCTCCTGGGGTGTTTTCGATCAAAACTGGAAAGGAGTTGCACAAGTGCGGTAGGACTACACCTGTCAGACCTATGATGAAATTCTTCTATTCCACACACTTCTTACCTATACCTATATTCCAGAGACCGAAACCTAAATTAATGAAGAACCTATAATTGTAGGTTAGATTAGGTTACTCAATTATGGCAAAGCACACGAGGGCTATCTGCCTAAGGGGAGGGATGCCTTCGTGGAGGACTTTCTAAGGGAAACTGGCTCGTATACACGTTACACATGGGGAAAACCACGAAAACGCCCATGCAGCCAGCCCGTTCGCGGGATTCGAACCTTGGACCGAACTACCAGTGTTCAGCGTCTTTACCGCTCGGCCGCTGGTGAAACCTATAATTGTAAGCTATAGCTTCTGTAAGCTACAGAAAGACTAACATTATTTGACAATGCTCAATGCAGATGGAAACTGTCATTAAGAAGTTCTGCAAATTGTTCCAAATTCAAAGAACTTGGATTTATGGAGTAATTATAAAACAACCTTTCGTTTTCTCGAGAATGGCTGGGCATTATTAAAACACCACTGCCTTTTATGAAAATAGTTATCTCGCATACTTTTACAAATTTTGAGAGTTCGAGCATGCAACGTTCTACAATATATTTAGCTTATCAAAGCATAATGAATCATTTATTAACTGAAACTTTTACTCTAAATGAACCATATAGAAAATTAGATTTCATATTTTCAGAGCGTTCCCTTTCACTGTATCGGAACCTTTTTCATAAAATTTCTATTTTATTTTATGAACTTTTGTATATATGCAAGTATAATAGAGTCCCAATTATTCGATTTTCCGTTTTATCCTATGCATGAAAAATTTGATTCAAGCTTGAAATTAATATTATTAATATAACTCCATTCTGTGTTTCCTTCAAGATACACGGTTCGCAATGCTTTCAAGTGAGTCCTTACAGCAGTACCCTATGGAATTTTGCATAATATTGCGGATTAGATATCCATTTTTTAAAGTGATTCTATAAATTAACACTTTCTTACTTCGTAAAGCAATTTAATGTACGTAAACATATAAATCACAAATGGTGCTCACTGTTTTAAAATTCATCAGCAGTATTATAGGAATCCTGCATCTTTAAAATATAGCTAACTCATTGGCAACTCCAATAGCAAATCTTCAAAATGTAATCAAACTACACAATACGCCATTTTACTGGCAGACATTTTTTTAAAATTTCCGCAGACAGACTCAAACTAAATTTCAAGAGACATACTCCGTTTCATATATTTTTATCCTCGATAGTTACGTGGAAGACTTTGTGCATGGAAGACTCGGTGTGATTTATTCCTTCCTTATGTTTATATAGTTTTGATATGGCCCTGAATCGTTTCAATACCCTCGCATTTTAATGCCTTTTTTTATTGCCAGTCTAGCAGAACCTTTTCAATATTTGGAGTATTTTAATTTAGTTAAATGACAGGTATCGTCCACGTCACCAATTCCTCAACAGTAAAGAACCGATGCAGTTTTTATTTTTTTTATAATTTAATTAGTCTAAAGTAATTTTAATTAATAAATGGTTTTGGTATGTTACAGTTCATTGTTATTTGTAATTTCTTCTGAATAAGCATCATCATGAGTTATATTTCGGTTAGAAATCATTTTACATTATACTTAAATATTAAAAATGTCAGAAAGTGTTTTGGATATCTTTTAATCTGTTCTGATTAGTTGAAATCGGGTGCTTTTCGATTTGGAATTCACCTAGGAATAGCTGAATATCCTAAATCTCAATTGCTTTAATTCTTCCATTTCCATAAAAGAACAATCTCATAAAACAAAGCAACTCGGTTTTTAAATCTTGTTGGAGGATGAGAGTATGCATTTTTCTCAGAGTTTTTTCCAAACAGTACATGGAATTTAACAAAATTTGTATGTCTATATTCGACGAACTGTCTAGTGCAGTCCTACGTTCTATTGCAGGAAAAAATGTGTCCATGGAATATTCTACTTGGTTGTACAAATTCTCATTATAACTTGATCATAAATATCTTCCTCTCCGTTGCGTATACAACTCTTGCCACAATGTTAGGAAGATTCAAGAAGGGCTTTCATGTAAAAATTCATCTGTATATGGCGTAAATGATAATTTGCAGCAATTTTGAGCTCTAAAATAGTACTGATGAGACTTATCCTAACGTGCATATATAAAAGATTTTGACGCTCCTACTCCAGAATTGAAAAAACTGAAGAATCATCTATACGCAATTGAATTACACAAACAGTGTTACAGGAAAATATTTTCGAAGGCATTCAATAAGTTTGGATCAACTTTTGTGGCTAATTTCCAGCATGAGTATTAAGTAATGCAGATTTCGCATCTGAGAGATATTGAGTGAATTCACGCATTGACAATGGCTAGAGATAACGGGCCAAATATTGCAGACCGTTTTGAGAGAAGGAAGCGTCTTTCTTTTGTCGCTGGTTCAAAAAATAGTTGGCGATTTGTAGATGGAATATGATCTCTTTGTCGATGAATAGGTAGGTCGACACAATGCTCTTTAAGAATTCCTCTTCTACTTCAAGTAGAACATTGTTTCAGCCAAATACTTTCTTTTCCCATTTGAATTTCTCTTTGGGGCTCTAAAGATAACATTTCCTGAGATGCGTTACCAAGGAGATTTATCTTTGTCAATGACAGCTATTTCTCTCCTCACATGAATGAAATTCACGCTATATCAGTGTAAAAAGTAAGGTTTAGTGCGCAGTGTAGCAGTGACTATTTTCTTTTTCTTTTATTAGAAAATTTTTATTTTGTTTATGTTAAGTATTAGTTCTTTGATATGCTATTTAATTAAATATTTTCTATCTATCTGCTTTTAAGTTTGCTTTCCGAATCCATTTGTATTAGGAGACTGAAAAGTAAACTGGATAATTTAGTTTATAATTCATGGATTTAAATAAAATGAAAAACATAAAATACTTTAGATTCATTAAACTACAGCATCTGTGAGAATGTCAGGGAGACGTGAGAAGATGCTGATGTGATAAAACTTTCAGAAGATTGTTCGACACCAACTGTTTTAAGAATGACTGCATGCGATATCCCTATTTAGTACAATTAGTTAAATAATTCAGCTCACTGAACCTCCATATTAGGTTGTAAGATATTCCTATAGGGATGAGAGCCTTTACGCGTAGAATAATGACGATATCTCGACATGATTTTTCTCGTTACGTGCTAGATTTCCTTTCGCAATTAACAGCTTTTTTCTGAGAAGGTCAGATAAATTCATGAATTTCGGATTTCTTTATATTATTTTGAAAAATTTCTAACATACCTTTTAGATTATTTTAAAAATTAAATAATTTTTATGGGCATCTAGAATAATTGCTGAGCATCTAGCATACGGGAAGAAGTCGTTTCCCGTAATTAAATAAGTCACCCTTCTTTGTTTCTTAGTGCGATTTAATGCCATTTAAGACGATGTCAAATTAGCCGAAAGGGAAAGTAGTCTGCCTTGTGTCCAAACTTCTTCCCCCACAGAAAAGAGGAAACCAAACAGGTGCAAGTAAATAAATGCTTCCCATTTCAGCTAACACTTCAGTTTCCCCATCTTTATATAAATGATACGTCAACAAGTCCGATTTCTTCAATTTCTTTATATTCGACGACCGTTTGCCAAAATTAGCATATTAATTAAGAACACTAACTTTTGTGACGTAGACTACTTGTAATTTTCTTCATTTCGTCACATTTTAAACGAAATTGCTTTGTGTACAATACAAGTTATATATACTTGATAGTGTTTAAAAACTAACTAGTCTGTAATAAACTTGATTTGGGAAGGATAAAATTGTTATTCTTTGTAATTTTGGTTTAAAAAAATTTAAAACAAATTAACTAAAGGAAAAGTAAAATACGTAACTCCATTAATAACTACCTTTTCGAATAAACAATAATTAGTTTAATCAGGCAGCATTAATTAACAAAACTAATTAATTAACAAAAATAATTAGTTTAATCAGGCAGCTTGACATTTCTGTCTTCGACGTGACATTTGAAAAAATGGTGAGACAACGACAAAGCTTTCAAATTTTATTATTGGAAGACAGCAATTTGACTTAAATTTGCGATTATTTAATTCAACTAAGTTTCAGAGTGCGCATTATAAAAATGATTTCATTGAGATGTATTATGACTTCTAACCATTATTTTAAAATGGAATGAAATAACAAGCGTAACCTATATGGTAAAGGGTTCCATTTTGATCATTTAGTTCAATCTTATAATATTTATAATTTCCACCTCAAACACAGAAGTTTTCTTTTGTCTTTAAAGCTTTAGCTTTAAAGAATAGTTAAAGCTTTAAAGACATTGGAAACAATAAAAAATTGATTTCCCAAACTGAACTATGGTATATGAGATAATCTGGAAGAGTGATTCGAATTCATTCTTGATGGCCAAAGGAAATGATATATAAAATGTTAATGTGCAATGAAAAGTTGTTTATTAAATTAAGCAAAGCATTATAACAGAATAAGATAGCCTCTCAAAAAACTGTTCAGTAAAGTATAAAAACATGGTGCTATAGGATAAGTCTGACTTATTATTTTTTTTCATATTCTGCAAGGTTTCCAAAATGGCATTTCAGTTTATGAGGTATTTTCTCCATCCTGCCAGCATGCCTTCGTGGTATAACAGTAGCACACTCGGTGCGTATTCGAGAGGTCTAGGTTCGAGTCCCGGCCAGGGCGTTGTGAATTTTTTCAGTTGATTAACATTAAAGAAAACTTAATGACTCTATAAGCTTATTATTATTATTTTTTCATTTTAGGAGAAGAGAATCTCTTGCCGAAATGTCTGGCTACGTGGCCGTTTTCCTACTTTTCCCTCGTGTGTAACTTGAATGAAAGCCAGTTTCTGTTAAAAGCTCGTCCACTACGGCATCTCTCCCTTTAGGCTGATAGTGGTTATGCAATTAAACAAACGAATTGAAAATGTAAGACACCAATAAGATTTGATGATAATTTTCTGCAGAGTGATCGGAAATAATTTGCTCCTGCAAACTGAAGAGCCGCAGTGACTTTTTGTCTCCTTAAATTCAGCTCGTTTCGTTATTAATAGTTTTATTTTAGAAACATAAAATGTTGAAAACAATATTTTCGCGCTACGACCTTTATTTATGTGGATTACTGATTTAACTTTCTTGAAATACATAATAATTTCAAAATGTTCAGAGGGCGTAATTCATCCAAATAACAAACGAAAGATAGAATTTCCTTCTCTAGACTTACTTATTTTGGAGAATTTGCTTTTAGAATAGATGTTGACAATCCAGACAGCATAAAAGACACATACATAGAGAATACAGTCTACCAATATATCTTACTAAATGGCATCATGGACACGGACTCTTTCAGTGGGAGAAGCAGAGTGTATCTGGTACTGTTAGGCGTGCTTCTAAATATTTGTTACCATGTAGTTTTAAGTAGAAAACTGAACGAATGATTTCTGTACGAAACCGTATTAAGCTGACATCATTTTAAACATAATTTTGGTAATTAACTTTCAATTTCTCTTGAAAGGGGGATTTTTGGTAACTAATTTACAGTTTCTCTTCATTGTGGGCTCTTTAATCATGTCCTTGTTTTTATTCTCTCCTTAAAAGATGTATATTTATTTTAAATAACCAGCTAAATTTAATTTGAAGTCCTTTCCTATAAGCCTTCATTCCCCTAATTATCAGTGCCAGAATATTTAAATTTGGTATCACGCGTGAAGGATGCAAAATCTACCAGTGGGAGAAAAAGTTTCAATATCAAGTTCTAGAAGGGAAAGTTAAAGAGTCTGGGAAAAGTCTGTGCGTGTTGTAGCGCGAGCTTCGGCTTAGCAGCTATTGCTGGTTAAACGTGGCGTAACAGCCATTATTTTGCTGCCACTAAATTTATCAACGCTGTGTTAGGAAACAGGATAGTCTGAGTTCTGTAGCGTAATTCTACTTTTTGTTAACATCTTCAAATTCTGAGTTTAAATCCTACTGTTTCAGTGACCGCCCAAGCAGAAGCGTAGTGTGTTAGCGTCGAGTTGAAGCATTCTAAATAATTTAAAGAGTGTAATAAAGGGTAGTTTTATCCCTTCTTCTGTGCAGTTACTACTCTCCAGATTTCATACAAGAGATAGACAGGAGATCTTACAAAGAACTAATACATTAAGGGGAAAAAAAATGTCTGGTTCTACTTTTCGAAATGTAAAAAATTCCTCACCTGAATTCGAAATAAAGAACTTTTTATGTTATTCTCAAGACTATAACATTTTTTTTAAAATTAAGTTACCTCTTCTTAAAAATCGATTGACAGTTTTACAGTTTTAAACAAAACAAAACAAAGAAAACTTATTTTTAAAAAATAATTTATTTTCTAACTAGAAAATAAATTTTCAATGCAGAATAGAAAGTTTTAAAATTGATATAGTGTAAAAGCTTATATCTCTCAACGAACAGCAATAAGAATTATTTATTTATGTTTATAAATAGCAACTTTAATTAAAAACGATGAAATCCTTGTTAGTTTATTTGAAATGTTTTCTCTAATGACTTTTTTTTCCTTTTAGAGATGATGCATTTACTTAGTTGCGGCTATTTGAAAATCCAGCTGCGGCTCCAGCTGAGTACTTCTGAATTCTAAATTTCGGCTCCTTCTGATATAAAAATTTGACCATCCCTGGTATATGCTGCTTAGGCGGTAGAACTATCTAAAATACACATACTGAATTAGTAATAATTATTTTTGGAAAAGCATACGATGACTGTGTACTCCCTCTCTTTCGTGGAATTACTTCCTTGTTGGACATAATATTGGCTAAAATAGCGAAATTGTAAAATATGCATTTAGTAATATTCTACATCAGAAATATAGTAGGATTTGTTGGGTTTCTCTTGATCTGGTAAAATTAATTAGTTCAATAACTCTACCAGAAGTGAAGTGAAATATCGCTATGCCTGAAACAGCGGCAAAGTCATGAGAAAGTTAAAAATAGCCTTTTTATTTAAATAGAATTTAGAACACAAAGGTACTCTCGTGTGCTTACAATAATAGTCACAACTTGTGGTGATTTAACTAAATAGTAAAATTTAAGTTAGAGGTGAAACAGTAATCAAAGGCTATACAATTTGTAGAGTCATTAGGACTTTTGCTTTTTTTTCTTTTCTCTTCTTCTTTTTTTTTTTTTTTTAAGCAGTAAACGGAAGAAACCCGCATGCCGTCGCCGCGATTCAAACTCCCGATTGCGCGTCGGATGTGCTTCAAGAAGGCACACGGGAAGGAGAAAATACCTTAGATACTCCTCTTTCAAAGGGCGACTGAGGATGAGGGAACCCAGTCTCCAAACTGTGGTGGTGACGAATTAACTCCCCCCACATACCTTTTAGTCCGGGAGCCACATGTAGAGTCACTTAGAACATTTCCGATGTCAGGGAACTGAAGTAATTCGCAGTATCCTCGCTGAAATTCGAACTCCGGACCTCCCGAATAGACACTGAGCACGATACGTTCTTATGCTCGACTTGTCAATTATCAGCAACGCCATTATTCATTTTGCTACATTAGAATTAAAAAAAAAAACTGAGTTCCATTTTTTCATTTGCTTTCATTTTTTAGCAGACATTGTGATAAATTTGAGCATTTTTGAAATCATTCTATTCTACTATCTATGTCTGAAAAAAATGATGACATTTATATACCATGGTAGTTTAGCTTTGAGAACCCTTTTAGTACCAGAGACGTGCCTAGGTTCATTTATAGATTCACTTCCAAAAGTTAAGCACGGAGAGGAAAATGCTAATTTCCGGAAGCCAATCAGAATTGAAGAGGATGCATTTCGCTGCAGAGGTAGGTGGAAGTATGCAAATATGTTAGGTAACAGCCAATCGCACTTTCATGTCAACAAATATGCAAAAAAAGGAAGTCTTATGAGAAGCCAGATTTATGAAGGGTTACAGAACTTGATTGTAAGTGCTGATAGAAGGTTTATAAACTTTCGTACAATTTGTTTTCAAGACATACCTGTTTCTATGACTTCCAGAAGACGAATGGAAGATTCCGAGCGCTGGCGTGCTGTGGGGCGCATTGAAGCAGGACAGTCGATTACAGATGTCGCTCTTTTCTTCGGCGTTCATCATTCTGTAATTTCACGTTTATGGAAACAATTCCAAACCACACAGACAGTTGTCCGAAGGCCCGTAGCCGGTCGCCTAAGGGTTACAACCCCCGCGGAAGATCGATACATTGCTATTGTAGCCAAGCGGAATCGCAGAGTGACCTCCACACGTATGACATCTATGGTTACAGGGTCCATTGATAAGTCGACATCTGCAACTACTGTACGCCGAAGATTACATATGAGTGGACTGTACGCCCGGGTACCTCGATTTTGTGTTCCTCTATCCGTCCAATCAAGAGGGACACGATTACAGTGGTGCCGGGAACATGTCAATTGGAATGTGTCTGATTGGGGCAATGTCATGTTTACTGATGAGTCGAGATTTGCTCTGGAGCCAGATGACAAGCGTATAAGGATATGGCGTGAACAACGAATACGCAATCAATCCCAAAACATCACCGAACATCATGCATTCCGAGGCGGAAGCATTATGGTGTGGGCAGGGATTTCATTAGGATATCGAACCGACCTGCACATCTTTAAACTGGGTTCTTTGACGGCTGTCCGGTATCGAGATGAAGTCCTAGAACTTATTGTGAGATTGTACGCTGCAGCAGTTGGCCCTGCTTTTCTTTTAATGGACGATAACGCACGTCCCCATAGAGCTGACATCGTCGATGACTACCTGGAGAGTGAACGGATTGCGCGTATGGCGTGGCCAGCATATTCGCCCGACCTTAATCCCATTGAAAATCTTTGGGATGCTCTCGGCCGTGCTGTATCTTCACGTTTCCCACTTCCAGCCACTCTTATTGAGCTTCAAACTGCTCTCCAAGAAGAATGGCGATTGCTTAATTCTGCGGTGCTTGACCACCTAATTGAAAGCATGGTCACAAGGTGTAAACTTTGTATACAGATGAGGGAAGATCACATACCCTATTAATGTCCTTTTTTTCATTTTATGCTGTTTATTCTCACTTTATACATAATTCTGTTTAAGTCTCCAGTATGTCATTATCTGATAACTTACAAAAATTTAATATTGTTTTCATTTCTGTATATAATTATTGATTTTGTTTCATGCATAAATATATATGCTACTTTCCTGCCGAGTTTTTTGTCAATCAAAGCAGTATTTGTTGATTTTTTTGCATTTTACATCTTCGTGCTTAACTTTTGGAAGTGAGTGTACATTATTTAAAAAACGTTTAGCAATGAATGCTTTTAAGATGGATATTACAAGTTAATATTCAATGCTTTTCAAGTTTATTTAGAAGTGTTCACAATTTTTGCTGCCAGCATGAAATGTAACAATCATATTGACCTCGTTCATGAAAGTCCTTACTTGGCCTCTCTTTTTGCAGCTGTTTCTGGTGCTTCCAGTTACAAAAGTGTTTTAAATAACGCAAATAATCCTGCTTTTCCTTTTAAAATTAAAAAAAATCAATTATGTTAAAATTTCGAAGTATGACTTTTTATACGTTCATAAGACCTCTTAACTATTTACAGAAAATGGGAAAATGTTTTACTCGTTATTAAACACAAGTTACAAAAACGTCTGATTTCCCTACGACAAAAATTGCCTGAGATAATTTAATTTTAAATTTTGCCATTTTTAAGGATTTTATAGCCCCCAAAATCGAATTTATTGCCCTCTTTGAGGAGTCAGTTAAAAAAATAAATTAGCTTAGATTGAAGCTGTTTTTATTTCCATTTAAAGGTTATTCAATGATACTCCTTTGTGATGTAATATTATTTCATTTATAATTTTTATAATTAATAACTGTTTTATGTGTGTTTTGTGAACAAATGCTAGCAGTGCCATTCATTTTGTATGGCACTTTAACTGGCCAGAAGCACACGTAATACAGGTTTAAAATATTTAATGGACTATTATCTGATTTTTACTTCCTTGTACGAAGTAAAAAGGAAGTATTGTAATCGCGAAAAATTTCGGGTCTCATATTTCAACGAAAATATCCATTCTGACCGGTGTCGAATGCAATTTAACGATGTTTTTGCGTGATATCTGAACGTAAGGACAGAATAAAGGACTCTTTTAAGACTCTTTTACCCCCCCCAAAAAAAATTCTAAAGCTGATTTAAAATGGATTCTGAAGAGATTTTTTCGTGGCGTCTGTGCGTACCTACGTATGTATGTATGTATGCATGTATGTATCTTGCATAACTTAGCCTTAGAATGTTGAAATTTGGTATATATTGGGTTGATCGGAAAGTCATGTCTTATTTTGCTAACAGATGTCGTTAGTGCGTTTTTTGGAATAGAAGCACCATGCGCACCTACCTGACTAAAATACTGTGTAAGGTCACACTTCTAACCCATTCAATAAACAGAAAATTGTTCGATTCGAATGGGTTTGATAGATTTTATACGAAGTTGAAAATGGAGGGAAAAACTGTTGGTTTTCGCCATATTTTGCTTTTTTATTTCCACAAAGGCAAGAATGCGACGCAAGCTTGTGAAAAGTTGCGTGAAGTTTATGGGGACGATGCTCTAACGACAAGTCAGTACCAGCGCTGGTTTGCGAATTCCGTTCTGGCGATTTTGATGTGAATGATGCGCCTCGGTCAGGAAGGCCACTGGAGGCTGATGATGACGAAATAAAGGCAGTGGTTAAGTCTAACTCACGGCACACGACACGAGAGATTGCAGAGGCACTACACATTGCTCAATCAACCGTTCATGACTATTTAAAGAAGCTAAGATTCTTAAGCAAGCTTGAAGTTTGGGTTCCTTATGAGCTGAAGGAAATCCATTTGGTGAAGCCTTTGAGCATCTGCCATTTTCTTCTTAAGCGGGAAGAAAACGACCCTTTTCTGAAGCGTACGGTCACTGGTGACGAGAAATGGATTGCATACATTATCGTCACACAAATGGTCTTGGAAACAATGCGATGAATCGCCTCAGTCCACATCCAAAGTGAACAGTTAGTGCGGTGAAATTTCAAAGGTGTTGTGCATTTCGAGCTCTTACCAAGGAATGAAACGATTAATTCAGCTGTCTACTGTCACCAATTGGACAAATTGAACAGTGCAATCAATCAAAAACGGCCAGAACTCGTGAATCGTAAAGGCGTTGTGTTTCACCAAGACAACACAAGACCACACACGAGTTTGGTTACTCACCAAAAGCTGCTGGAGCTTGGCTGGGATGTGTTGCCCCACCCATCGTACTCGCCTGACCTTGCACTTTCAGATTGCCACTTATTTCGCTCTTTGCAGAATTCCTTGAATCATAAAACATACGATTTCGATGAGGCTATAAATCGGCACCTGGTATAGTTTTTCGCTAGACGGGTCATTCTACCAGCGTGGAAATATGAACCTTGTTGAACGATGGAAAAAGGTCATCGAACAAAATGGTCAATACATTATTGATTGAATTCTTATTTTTATAGGAATAAATCTCCTTTGAAAAACATAGTAAAAATGTGACATGACTTTCCGATCAACCCGATAGGACTGCTATAACATGTAGATGTGCACCTCCTATTTTGGTTGCCATCGGTCGCACCATAAGTACATATATATATATATATATATTTGCTCTGTTACTCGGCTCAGTGAGCTCAGTTTTTTTATTCTCTTATGTTGGTAAATCGTGCATTTTTTTGCTTTAAAAATGATTGAATTATGTTGTTCTTATCTTCCGGTTAAGGTTTTTATGCCTTTAGTAAATCTGCATGCAAGATTTGTTGAATTATCAAGAATTTAAAAGTTGTTTAAGTGCGGCTAAGCCTAATCATTTTTCATATGGCAGCCATATTTGTTTATATTTGAAACTTAGGAGAATAGTGGATTTGTTGCCAATGTAGAGAAAATAAGCTTCACAACAACAAAAATAACGCCTTCTTTTATTATCGCGAATTAAATCATGCTTAATCCATTCTGGAATTTATTCGAGGAAATAAGTGTTTAAGATTTACTTCGTAATTTTTAATGTAGCTATTTTGAGTTTTTGTGTATTTTTGCCTTGTCGTGAAGTCAGAACTGAATTAATTGAATTAGAAATACTGAATCGTCTGTGAAAAACTGTTTCTTTTTTGTTTGTTTGTTTAATTCCTTTTACACATCGTTTTAGATTTATCATAGTATTTGAATAGGACATGTGGCAACGATTAGATAATTCTTCAGATGATATACATAATTTTTATGTATTCTGAGTTATGAAATGAATGAGATGTAGCGCTGTCAAATGAACCTAGCCCCAGAGTGTCGCTATGATAAACAAATACAGTGAATTTTAAAGAGTGCATTTATTCTATTATGGTTTATGCGCTATCGACGAAGTAGATTTAATTCAATCCAATAAGTTTAAATGAAATGCAAAAATGCGTATAATTTAATATTACGTACAAGGAAGTCATGTGGTGTATACATCAGATTTTTTAGAAGGAAATGTCTCACTGAAAAATTTCTCATCTGTGTGGTTTCAGTATGATGGTAGTAGCATCTATGAGGAGTACACTTGGAACTAATGTTGCTGGATATGATCATCTGATCATCACAATCACCTGATTTAAACCCACTAGATTTATGAAAGGGAATCTGAAAGTCATACAGAC
The DNA here is from genome assembly GCA_000611955.2 of Stegodyphus mimosarum. Classification (NCBI taxonomy): domain Eukaryota; kingdom Metazoa; phylum Arthropoda; class Arachnida; order Araneae; family Eresidae; genus Stegodyphus; species Stegodyphus mimosarum. Next base: position 711,622 of record KK117881.1, read on the forward strand.
ATGCTCAATCATGCATTAGCCACTACTGCGTGCTTAGCACAAATTTTATCAGAGAAGTTCAAAAACACTATTTTAGGAACACAGTTATGTATAGCAGCTGAGGGCAGACGTTTAAAACAAATGTTGCACTAATTCGGTTATTTAAATAGTGCAAATTATTTCGCCTTAGAATTTCTCCTTTTATGATTTTTTTTTTGAATTATAAGGATATCTTTTTTTATATCAGCATAAACTGTGTTTATCCTTTCCATTAATTATTTATTTAGACTCTGTTTTTGTTATTGTGTACCAAACGAAGGGTATTGTAAGACCTTTTTATCTGATGTTTTTAATATTTGATCTTATAGAAGCTAAAAGAATTTTTTCCATCAATTTCTGAAATACTGTCTTGGTTACTGACAGTTAAAAAAATCGTTCCATTTCTAATTTTTTTTTATTCAAAAGAAGACGCAGATTGATTCTTTTGTATAAATAATTGTTTTACGATGGACGCTTGCCATTTGGAACCTGTACTAAAAATTGCGATCCTTTTAAAATTTTTGCATTGATGAAGACTTTCAAAACAATCTGCATATTAATGCTTGTCATTTAGTCCTTTAACATTAGAAACTTTTCCTGAGCTGATATTTTATTTTTAGTTAATTCTTCTTTTTAGTTAGTAGTATTTAGTTTTAGTTAAGTATTCTTCTGTGCAATGTGTATATAATCTCTGAATTATCAAGAAAAGCGATCTGAAACCTTAAAATTAAATATTTTGGTTAAATTTTGTCGAATGGGAGTTACGCGTTTTGTATTTTATTTTTTTATCCTGAGTATAACATTTTCCTAAATATTAGATTAGAAAGCCGGAAAACGTATAAAAATTTACGATTTCGTAATTTTTATAGTATTGATTTTTAAAATTTTTAAAATACTGAAACATGAATATTTATGTCTTTTAAAACATTTTTTAATTGGAAGTATATTTCTACGACCAGCGATTACGAAAATAAAGGCCGGGTAATGTTGCCGGAATTCGGACCACGAATATTCTAACTTTTAGTTGGACGTACTGAGCACTTACACCATAAGAGAAAGCACGTGAGAATACGATAATCCCTTGCAACATGACAATTACGTAGTTTTTCAAAGCATTAACCTTTTAAATTCAATGTAAAGGCATAAATGTAGGAGAATCACTTTATTATTTACAGAATTAATTTAATTTTTATGAGCTGCACCATTTGTTTTTCCTTTGGATCTGCACTGTTACTCAGAGCATCTTCGCACACCTAATCTGCACTGCCATAAGCAACAATTTCATTCTTTATTAGGATTCTGTTTCATTCTGAAATGCTGTGAAACATTCATCCTCTTTTTAGGTGGTGGTAATCATTCAAAATTTTTGAAGGTTGAAGAGCAAAGTAAAGAAGGACTGGATACCCGTAATCGTGAATGTGGTTTGGAGCTTGAATTTACTAGTTATTCAGGAAAACATAGTTTGACATAAGTTTATCGAGACTTTCCTTTTATATTCTCAAAATGCATTTCCAGAATATCCGACAAAGGTTTCTTTCTTTCAAGAATGCTCAAAAAGAGTAGAAGTATCTTGAAATGGATAGAATTTTCTCTAAGACTAATGTCAATCTAAGCTTGTACTTCCCTTAACTTTAAGTAGATGTGCTTATTTTGCATCTGTTATAAAGTTCGATTTCAAATCATTGTCATATCAGAGCCGTGCCTGGATATTTTTTCACTTGAGGCAAAGAGGTAAATGAGCGTCCTTATATTCAAATTGTATCTGTATACTTTTATATTCAACCAAGGTAGATATCCTAAATCATATCATAAATAGCTTAAATAAAAACTTTAACAAGTAACTTTTTTATAAATAACAAATAGCGCTGAAATAATGCAAATAATGCTACAAGTAATATAAAATATATTACATTAACATTCAGATCTCTTTTTTTTTTCTTGTAATCTGATTTTTCTTGCTTTTAACAGATTAAATCCGTCAATAATATTTTTACAAATCTACTTGTTTATTAATGTATGTTCGACATAGAAAATAGTGGACATTGAAAGTTTTTTGGAGGATAACAGAAGATTTTACTTTTTTTCTTTATTTTTAATTTCAAGTCTTCTGAGGCTTCTTTCACTCGAATATTAGTTATTGGGAACGTTAGAAATATTCTTAACGCATTTTCTGAATTCAGGTATGTCTGAATTAAACTGTACTTTTGAATTATATTTAAAAGGTCTAATTTTGCTTTAACGACAAGAATTGGTAGTAAGCTCCGATATTCTAACGAATTGATCCAGTTTAGTTTATTATGGCAAAGCATACTACAACTATCTGTCTAAAAGGAGGGATGCCTTCATGGAGAAACTAACTCGTATACACGTTACACATGCGGAAAGCCATAAAAAGTGCCCATGCAGCCACCCCTTTCGCCTGCAATCGAACCCAGGTCGGAACTACCAGTATTCACCTATTCACCGATTTTACCGCTCAGCCGCTGGTGGGCCACTCTAATGAATCGAAGAGAACGCGTGACACTCGCTGCTCCATGAATTGCAATGAATGCAAATGGAAGAATTAAAAAGTAGAGAACAAATCCAGCTTTAAAGTTTATATACATTTTGAAAATTAAGAATAAGATTAAACGAAATTAAATAGTAAATAAATAGCATTAAATAGAGATTAAATAAAAGTGGATCAATTATTTTACTGTTTTGTTTCACAGCATAACTCGAACTTTGCGCAACAATGAACAGTATTGTTGTAGAGTCATTAGGTTATTTCGAAACAGGAGACATGAAAAATGAGCAACGCCTTCGCCGGGAATCGAACCACGGACCTCTCGGTTATGCGTCGAGCGTGCTGACCACTACACCACGCGAAGAAGTCGGGAGAAATACCTTCTGAAGTTAACCAAATAAATCAACTCATGATATTAATCAAAAATTCACTGTATATTGGGTAAAAACATTGTTAAACATTAATAAAATGCTTGAAACGTAGTAATAAATTGCGCCAAATTTAATGATAAGAATGTACTTGCACCTAATCCGGCAAGCGCACTGCATGCAGATAGAAAAATTTGACCGTCTTTTTAAGTTGTGGGAGGATAGGAGAGAAGAATATATATAATCAGCTGATCCCTTTGACCCTGTATGATCAGCTAAGTGCGACCACGCCACACACTTTTTTTCTTCGACTTTTCTAATATAAGATCTTGGTTTATAAAAATAAATATTATTGATGAAATAACTGGAACGTTTATATCATTTTTGGATACTGAAGTGCTAATTGTTTCTTTTTAAAATATTTCAATCCAATGATCGTAATTTTAGAGACTGGAAACCATAAGTTATCTTGTTCAGTTTTTGCTATCGCCATTTTAGTTGTGAGATTCGAATATCTCTTATTTTTTTCATTTCTGCTATGAACAAGTATTGTTCTGCCATGAACACGTGTGTGTGTGTGTGGGGGGAACCTCAAAAGCACACATGCAACCAACCTATTCACCAGAATTCGATAGTAGGTTTGTAGAGACATTAGGTTATTTCGAAGCAGGAGACATGAAAAATGAGCACCGCTTTCGCCGGGAATCGAACCACGGACCTCTCGGTTACGCGTCGAGCATGCAAACCACTACACCACGAAGGCATGCGAAGAAGGCGGGAGAAATACCTTATATACTCCCCCTTTTAAAGGGCGACTGGGGTTTTGGCGACCCAATCGCCAAATCCCGGTGGTGGAGAATCATCATCCACCATCTTTTTAGTTTGGGCGCCAGTTGCAGAGACATTAGGTTATTTCGAAGCAGGAGTCGTGAAAAATGAGCACCGCCTTCGCCGGGAATCGAACCACGGACCTCTCGGTTACGCGTCGAGCATGCAGACCACTACACCACGAAGGCATGCGCAGAAGGCGGGAGAAATACCTTATAGGTTAATCTCTTTGTTAAGCATGCAGCTATTGAGTCTCTAAAAGTTTTGATTGCAGGTCTTTATTCACCTTTTATTTTTCTTGCAGTATTCACCTTTTATTGTATATAAAATTTTTAATTTATTTGCTTTAAGAACTTATCAGTTTCAACCTATTGCAATAGTTCATTTTTTGATACTTTATATAAATTTGAATGTTATATAAAGTAATAACAATGAGCCGAAAATTTTAAAAATGCGTCATAATAAGTTTAGTCTCACTTTAAATATTTAAACGTTAACAATTCATTAAACTTTTTATTTTGTTTGGTTAATTGACTAAGGAAAACACGCGAATACTGAAGTGCTCAACAATATAGAGCCTTTTTATTGCTTTAAATGAGCTCTTTTAAAACGGTACTTCTTGATACATTTCAAAATTGGAAGTTAGTAATAATAATTTATTTTTTAATGTATTCCTAAAATTTCGCTATTGATTTTGTTCCCTGTCTAGCCATGTATCCAAGGCAAGTGTCTCACTTGTTTCACCCTTGTCCCATATCTGCTTTTATTACCTTATTTGATAAATAAAACATATTTTTATCTGTAGG
>KK117881.1:716199-735407 GCA_000611955.2 Stegodyphus mimosarum
TGTTTTTTTTAATTAATTTTAACATACTTATCGACTACCGACCGGTTGGGGAACTAATCATCAAATGACAGAAATTATCTAAATATTTAATAAAAACGTCTGTCTTTTAGTTTCCAAAAGTGCTTACAAAGTTGCACTGGAAGTGTCAAAGCCATATGAACAACGTACAAACAAATTTATTATTTATGAACAACCGAAGATAACCATCAAATGGTTGAAATTAGGTAATGTTTAATAAAAGAATCTATCTCTGATTGTCATCATTTGCTCGTGTCTGACTTCTCAGAATTGCTTTTTTGCATTAAGGAATGGTTTATTGGAGGCGCCAAAAACTTATAAAGTGTTAGCAAACAGGTTTATTGATTATCAATAAACGTCCATTTATCATTATCATCATTTGCTTATCTCAGATTTAAAAAATGCTTTCACAGTAAAGAATGGTGCTTTCGAAGCATTAAAGCCTCATAACGATTTTAGATATGCAGTAGGCAAAGAATAAAGTTACTTTTCCTTTCGGAAAATATTAACTGCGCCTATGAGAATAGTCTTATCGGATTCGCTTCTTGTCCACGTTCTGGAGCGCAGAAAGAATGCACCATCTATTTAACTTCCACAGACAACGAAAATTTGCTTCTCGTGCTTATGTGCTGACGCAATCTTTTACATTCTTTGACGTCACTGAAGGAGCAGCTTACCATAAATAAACTCCATCTTAAAATTGAAAGAGTAAAAGCCGAACTAATTAATTAGAACAGTATAATGCACCTGCATGAACATTTTGCTTAGGTGAATGCTTTGTTGCTGAAGTTGCTGACGGTATTGCCAAGCAGCTATAAAAACACCTAAAACCTATTGTTTCAAAATGAGAATAAGTTCTTATTTAGGAATGCAAAACAACGTAACAGGAAAACTATACGAGTATATCAGTAGTATTAAGTATAAAACATATGTCTGCTTGAGCATTTTTTCCTTTTTTCCATGGACGTTTTCTAACAAATGTCAAATTATTTTGAAAACTTTACGTTGCGCAAATGACGTTCTTTGAGACTTCGAATGCTTTAGAGTACAAGGTAAATGCAGATCAGTAATTCTAAAGCAATGTTTCATACCGTAATTATTAAAAGCAAGTTCTTTCACTGTGTAGGTGACTACGCAAATAAAAAAATTAACATACTTTTTTATGCATCTAGTAAAATAATCAAGAATCGAAAGGAACTAATTTTTAAACAACAAAGAAGAAGAAATAATTAGATCGTTTAGTACTTACATTACTAAAATATCGTACTTTAGTAAAATATCTGGTGATATTTAATGCTCGTAAAATCTTTTAAACGCTACCAAGTATGTTTCTTTCTATTCCATTGAAATATCCTACACATTTACAAAAGTAGGCCTTTTGTTAAATTTGAATGCTTCTCCCTGAAATAGCAAAAATCGCTTTTCTTAGCACAAAATGAAATTATCGTAACTTTAGCCACTTTCTTCAGAATTGATTAAACTCATTAAAAAAAGCATATTGAATCAAATCTTTGCAAGTTGAGCTTATATTCTCCGGATTGTTTTATTGCTATGACTAGTATCAGTATACTCTGTGGCAGTTCTGTTCCTGTGACAACTGAAATGCTGATATCTTAAACATGATATGTATTAGAAGATAAATATAAAAATTAAACTTCGGTTCCTATTTTAAGTTACCTTTTGTGGAATGTATTTATCGATAGGTATCAACAAGAAAAAGTATGTACACTTGTTAATTTCTTCACATTTTTACTCTGTTCCAATTCAAAGATTTCTTTTCATTTCGTACTTGTTTACAGCTTTTCCATTAGATGATTTTATTTATTCTTCTTTTACTTAATCTAGTTTTTCTAGATTCTGCTCACTTTAAATACGCATTCATTAAAACAGAATTCTGATTTATACTAGTTCATTTTTGCTGCGCTTTGCAATTACATGTATGTAACACAGTGTTTATCTACTTTGCAAAATTAGGTCAAGTTTATTAAGGTTGAAATTTTCTGAAATTGTAAATGTTTAAAGATGTAGAGAGAAATTTATCCAGACGAGAAGAAATAAAACTATGTCAAACGTGTTGCGTTTTGTTTCAAGTTTTAATACGTAGTGAAAGTCTTAATTTGTCTTGTCTTTTGTGTTCTTCTTCAGCCATTTCATAAAAATGCACTACAGTGTCAAAAGAAAATATGCTTACTCAAGCTATTCATCAATAACGTATTGTAGTGAATTTCAGTGCAGTTATGTTTTAAGCGATTATATTGGTACCTTATTCGCGTGTCCAGCGAAGCGACAAATTAAGGCGTAAACAAATTTCTGTAAATGAATTTTTTTTTATTCGGTTACGGCGACGCACGCAATGGTATCTACCAAAGAAAGGTCTCGGGAAACTGCCTCGTATGCATGTTGGCTGTGAGAAAAACCGCGAAAATGCCCATGCAGCCAGCCTGTTCGTCGGGATTTGAAGGCAGATCGAATTACTACTCTTTAGCGATTTTAAAGCTAGGCTAGTAACATACTTAAGGAGCTAGCTAGGTATGTGTTTAGAACTGCACAAAATTACAACAACGCACAAAACTGTATCACACAAAATGGAGAAAACATTTTCCAGTTTGCCGTAAAAATGATATCATTGTAAAATTCAAAAATAGAGTATAATGAAAATGTAAAATAATGGTATTTGTTTAGAAAGATCAAATATAAAACGAAACAAAATCTGTCAACTAAAGTTAATTTGTATCTTGTGAAAACATTTCAAAATAGACTAGGGTTCAAAAATCTCTCTGTAAGACAGCCTTGATTGTTTTAAGAATTACGAAAATACCTCATGATGATTTGTTTTTGATTAAAAGAGCAGAATATCACACTACCGACGACAGCTATATGCTATGCTATTTTGCAGCAGAGAGAAACATTCGGATATTTTCACAGGCAATTAGCATATACAATTCATCCTTATTCGGGAGAAGACCGCGTGAGTGATCTTCCAACTCAAGAAGAGGGAAAAGGATGTGCGCGCGGACCCCTCAAGTGATATGAACCAGTGAAAGTTGACACCGGACCGGCGCCATTCTTCAAATGAGTCGACACTCAAATTAGGACTTGGTTCCGGAATGTCCGATACAGTCTTTGCGGTTGCCGTCTTATTAAGTCGACGGGAAAGCCTTCCCCTTTTTGCTACACCGACGTTTCTGAGTCCCTTTTCGAAGAAAGGGGGCGTATACATATATCATTACTGGCAGCAGAAATGTGACTTAGTTGTTTTTATCCTTTTACTAGTTTTGTGCTGATTGCATCTTAATTCATGTCCAATTCAGAAGATACATGTTGAGCAAGAGGACTTAAATTAATTGTCTTTTCTTTTTCTTCTAGCTTAGAAATGTTAAGTGTTCCAAAAGTACAAACTATTACGGTTTAATGGATAAATATTAAAAAAAGAAAACTATCCTCAAGAAAGTTGAATTCTAGTTGCAGGAAAGCCTCGATTCAGAGACTTGTTTGAGATTATGGGGTGCCTTATACTACTCTTAAGCCCGTTAAATCAGCTATGCCGAAAACGTTTTATCATCGTTTCCGTTACAGAAAAGCATGGGAATAAAATGCTTTCTAACCTCAAGAAATATGTCTCTTAGGGTAGTTATTTCAATAATCAAAGAACTAAAAACAAAACAAGACACCTCAAAAATTTTTGTTGACGATGATACTTTCTGAAAATAAAAGTAATGTTATAAGAGGCAATTATAACACAGTTAATTTAAAGGTAGCCAATGGACAACAGTGCTGTGTAAGCCATGAGCAGAAGGATTTTTTCTTTTCTCTGGCTTCTTCGCAAGAATTCAAATAAATTAGAACAAATAAAAGTATGGCTTACATATCTTTTGCACAAAGTTCCTAGGCGTATAATTTTCTCTAATGAAAAAGATGCAAATTTTATTTATCAAATCAAGTTACAATATGTGGTATACAATTTTTAGTTCTATTTTATGTGCGTAATATTATTGGCAGGATCAGTAAGTACGAAAGCGCCCATACATAGAGATAGGCAGATATTTCGGAAGCAGAGACTAAGAATAATTTATTACAAGACAAGTGAATTAAATTCCTCATTAAAAGTATTACCCCACCAAGAAACTAAGAAGTTACGAGAACATTTTAATTTGGGGTTCTTTTGTAGAACTAACTTTGATATTCAGTATCCGTTTTCAATATAATTCTACTTGCGGTTCATGCTTATAAAGATTCTTTCTTTAAAGATTTAAGATTCTTGCTTTTAAACAAAAGGTGATAAAAATAATTCTAGTTCTTACGATTTTCCCTCGTTACTAAACACATGGCGAACTGTTTAGACAAGAATATTTCAAGTTTCATAATGCGAAATGAAGCAACTTCTCAGACTTCCTGTTATGAGAGCTTCTGTTTTGTGTGATGAATGGATTCCGGGATTCAAATTTCTCCTTGCTTTGGTGTCTGCCGGTGGCTCTGCGGGAAAAACAGTTGCTATTTTGAAGAAGAGAATTTTATATTCTTTGCGGATTGATGCGCTATACTAATTTTTTTCCGTGTTGAAATAAACAGATGTTTGGGGGTTCTTATCTATCTATTAAGAAAATGCTAGGTCGAAAGCGACCTATCTTTTAATGAAAAGGGAGAGAAGGCAATTGAAAGTTTGATTTTCCACATATTCCCGCGATTTCCTCATTTGAGATCTATATTTCTTTCTCAAGTTTCCGATGAAAAGCATTGTACTTTTTGTTGCATTCTAAGATATTCTTAGATTAAAAATAACATTTATCCAAATCCCAAATATGTAGTAAATATGATTTCATTCGCTATAATGGAATACGCTGGTTTTTGAAGTATTAAATGATGAATAAAGTTGACCAGCTACATTTACCATATATATCAAATGTGGAGGCAAGAGACATACCAAATGAAATAAACGGTGAAAGGAAAGATGTTTGCAATCGATATTATCCATTTAAAGAGAGAAAAACGATTAACTGCATGAATGAAGTTATCTTCCTGTAAAACCAACTGCGCAAGAAATAATTTATTTTCCCATAGTCATACAGGAAGCTTAACAACTCTTCCAGAAGAGAAATTAAAAATTGTTTGGACTACAGCAATATACGCGAGAACTAGCTGCCTAAGGGGAGGGATGCTTTCGTGGAGAACATTTTAAGAAGGAAAGTAATAATAAAAACTGTGATACAAATTGATTTAAATAACTCTAGTACAAGTGATCGATAAATAAAAAAAATATCAGAAATTTTGCGGAGCGAAAGTTAATGTAATAAATAGTGTTGGGAATTCTGGATAAAATTTAGAAGTACGTTTTCACGCATGAATCTTAAATAAAGCCAATCTGATTGATTAGTATTGGTTAGAGGTTAGTATTGTTGATTGCCGTATCGCTGGCTGCAGGTTCGAATCTCGGGAAAGGTTGCGATATTTGTAAGTGTATAGTGTGTTTGCAACGGGGGGGGGGCGGAAAAAAGGGGGGGGGGCTGCTCGCGAGTGGTTTGATGTTAGGGGACGAGATTTCGAAGATCTTTTGACCCCTATTTTGAAGAAAGTTTCTTCAAATTTTGGGTACAGCTGGGCAAAGTAGGACTCTCACCTGTAAGGTGCGCATGCTAAAGAAAGAAGCAATCCTGTGCGATAAAAATTCCTGGACTTGTTCTGATGTTTCTGACAGATAACTGAGATAAATCTCAACACTAAAACATAATAAATGTATAATATGAATTTGAATCCATTTTGCTTTACTGTATGCCAAATGTTCCTTTAATATGCTCTTTTTAAGCACAATTATTACATTATCTGAAAAGCTAAAAGAGCGATTTCTAGTCTTAATTGAATATCCAATTTAGAATTCTTATCTCTCGTGCTTAAGAAATCGTGGGTCCTTTTTAGCGATTTGGCGCAGGAGAAGGAAAATACGAAATTCATAGTTTTTTAAGAATCCTCCTCTTTCTAAATTTACTTCCACCTAAGAACAGGAAAGTTAGGAAATTTGGTATTATTCTTTAGTCTTGTTAGGTTGGTATTGTTTAATTTAAAGTCGTGCAGCTAGTAGATAGTTTTTGCAATAAATCATTCGGAGTAACCGAATGTAAATTATACCAGTACATTTTACAGAGATTTTAATCGTACCTTCTTTTTCGACTGCGATGAATGTTAGCAGACGGTGATGAAAGTGACGTTAATGGAAAAAGAAAGACATGGCATTTGTAACACTAACGGAAAGGTAAGCTGCTTACAAGCCGCTGCAGGCGAAGAAGATTTAGTATGATACAGGGTTGGCCATAACGCGGCTCTCAAGTGTTGTGTGGCTCTTACGCAAATAAAATATATGTATGAAATATGGCAAACTAAAACTACTCAATGTTCAAAAGAAAGTATGGCAAACTGTCACTAAATGACTATTTAGTATCAGATTTTCTTTTCATTTGAAATTATTATTCATTTGTATTATTACTTTTAAAATGATGTAAATATGGACTTGTGGCTTTTGGAAAATCTAGTTGCAATTCTCGAACTTTTCTAAATTCCAACATGCGGCACTTACTGATTAGAAGTTTGATCACCCCTGGTATAGTGGTTGCAACGATAATGGCTTTATCAGACCTACGCAAGTGAAACGCAGCAAGAAACCTCTCTGAGAAACGCATTCTTCCTAGAATTAGTTTGAACGGTAGATTTTCTACTTTGAGGAAAGTGTTGCGTCCAGAGATCTGTTTCCAGTATGTATCAGCAATATTTTATGATGCTGGGGAAAAATTTTTGCTCTGCTTCGCGTAAGTCAACTAATCAAAGGAAGGTTCTTGTTCTATATAGTATACTTCTCGAAGACTTTTCTTTATATTTCTGTGAGGAACACTTTTACGGAAAATTTCGTTATTGCGTTTCGCATCCGTAGATGTGATAAGGGTTTAAGAAGAAGGCAAAGCGCTTGTCAGTTACCGAAGAAAATCTTAGAAACCTTCTGCTATTATTTATATTCAGTACGCCAATAACATTTCGCAAACATAATTCTTTTTCCAGTTTAATGAATATAAGCATATTTTTGTTTGAACTCACTTGTTGTCCAATCATTTTATGAACCTTCGTATTTTTCATACTTTATTGCACTATAAAAATAACCTTTCTACATCAAAGTGCCGCATTTTATCATTCATAAAGTAAAAAAAAAAATCTTTTTTCAATTGACATCATTTGTTACTATAAGTTTTTCTATTTCAGGATGCAGCGTTTGTCAGATATAATGTCTCGAATATGTTTCGCTTTATTCGTCTAATTAGTATTTTATATAGCTGCGAGCTACCTAGGATAAGTATAAAAAAGCAAGTAGACTTTCAGCTGTCTACAGTTGCCACTTGTGACATGCTCGACTTCTGAGACCAAATAAATAAATAAATAAATAAATAAAAATAAAAATTGGCACAGTTTCTGAGAAAGGTTATGCTCTGGTTTTTTGTTCAACTTTTATTTTGAAATGTTTAAAGTTCCATCATTGCTCATTAGTCTTCAGTTAAAGTGACATAATGTTGAAAATAATCTTCACACCAACGTAGATACTTCTGGAAATCTTCACACCATCTGCAATATCACACATCTGGAAATATGAACTAATACTAGAAATCTAAAAAATGTTTTCGTAAGAGTTTTGTCGATTCGAGCAGATTAATATTGGATCTGAAGACAAAATCCCACGACGATCTCTCCTCAACTACTTGTGAAACTTTTCAACAGAATTCAAATAAGTTTTATGCAAGCAGAATTTTGTTCGGTGACCCATTCGCAGAAGACAAGTTAAATGTGAATTGAGAATCACAGCTTTTAGGATGGGATTTTGAGCCATGAAATATAAGCAATTTTCACACTGCCCGATTAATTTCATTTTATTGTTGTGTAAATTAAAGCAGAAGATTGGGGCTTTAATTATAAAATTTGGGCAATGTAAAATGTCTTAAGCTGCCTTTTAAGAGCCGTTTACGTCGGGGTTTATTTGAGCCCTCACTGTGAATGACCGTTAAAAATTAAGAACTCCCTCCCCCAGTGGACGAATAGTTAAGACCGCTATATATACATATATATTAGTGAAAAAACGTGTGTGTGTGCGTGTGTGCGCGCGCGCGTGTGTGTGTGTGTGTGTGCGTGTGTGCGCGCGCGTGTGTGTGCGCGTGTGTGTGTGTGTGCGCGTGCGCGTGTGTGCGTGTTCACTAAGGAGACTAGTAAAGCTTGCAGTCACTGAAATCCGATTTCTCATACTTATGCGGGAATTTTCAGAAACGCATTGGTCCAGACTTTTCGTTTCCAGCGAATAGCTATAGTTTTTATGATCATAGGAATTAGAACTTTCTAGAAATAAAAAATAAAAAATATACAATAATTCCGTTTTAGATAACGTCCACATTTAAATCGATAGTACACTTATGTAATTTTCAGGAGGATCTTTTTACTTGCCCTGGTGAAAAACTTCGTTACTAAGTTTTGAAGTCTGCCGTGTATATATAAATGTTGCTATTAATCGGGCTGAATTCTTTGATAGTGCGGAAGATTTTACTGTTCAGAGCTACTATTTTGAGATTCAAAGAATGATCTGATAGGTTTTATTGGCTGATATTTAGTAGATTCAGATAATGGATTTGATTTGAATAACTATTTAGAAACACCATTTTTAGTAACGTTTCTGAAAATGCTTGAATGTATTTGAAAAATTATACATTTAGGAAGTCATTTACGGCACATTATCTGAAGTATTGTTTGTCTAAAAATTATAAAGACCGCAAACCGCTAATGATACCATCTACTGTGCTATTTAGAGTTATGCTGTTTGAACTTTTGTTGATATAAGAATAACTCGACCTTTTAAAAATAATATTTTCTATTTGGGGTAAATTTTCTTTGAGCTTGTTAAGAGTTATAACGTGATAAACTACATTAATTCAGGATATCTCAGTTTTATGTACTGATTTAAATTGCAATAACTTTGTAAGGTTTTACTGTGCTATCTTTTGTGTAGAATCTGGAGAAATAGTGATTGCACCGAAGAAGGGTTAAAAGTAACCTTTATTAAACTCTTTAAATTATTTACGATGCGTCAAGTTGACGGTAAAATACTACGCCTCTACTTGGTCGGTAACTGAAATAGTAGAATCAAAACTCAAAATTGGAGATATTCACCTGTAGTACTAGAATTAAACTACAGGGCTCATACAATCCTGTATCCTACAGCGCGTAGATGAGTCTAGCGGCAGCAAGATAATAGCTATTAAGCCACGTCTAATCAGCAATAACTGCTAAGCGGAAGCTTGCGACAAGCACGCACAAAGATTTCCCAGACTCTCTCTAACTTCCCCTACTGGAACGTCGATATTTAAACTTTTTCTCCCGCTGGTAGAATGCAGTATCACTATTACCAATGCACATATCTTTACCAGCACACACATGTTAAGGATTGAACCGAAGAAAGGCAGAGTAAGAGACATTTTACCTCAATCTACAGTTTATTTAAAACACTTTTAAACTTTCCTGCATCCCAAATACAGACAAAAACTACGTAGATAACTTATGTTTATGTTAATGCTTTTATAAATGATATTTGTTGTAATGCATAGAACTTCGTAAAGGTCAGCATTTTATATACTAATGCATGTATTAAAGATATTTTCTCCCTCCTTTCTGAGTTTCTTCGTGGTGTAACGGTTAACACAGTCGGCACGTATTCGAGAAGTCCAGGTTTGAATCCCTGGGAAGATATTGCTAATTTTTCACATCTTCTGCTTAAAATAACCTAATGACTCTATAATGGCGCCAGAACTAAAAGGTGGTGGGTGATGATTCTTCACTACCAGAGTTTGGCGACCCTTTAAAAGGGGCAGTATATGAGGTTAGCGAACTCGCTAATCATACTATAGAAATGATCGTATGAAGTATGATCTATTTTCTCCCACCTTTCTGCATGCCATCGTGGCGTAACTGTTAGCACACTCGTTGCGTATTCGAAAGGTCTAGGTTCGAGTACCGGCGATGGCATTGCTCATTTTTCACATCTCTTGCTTAAAATAATCTAACAACGCTACAGTATCATCAACTATTTACATTAATCAATGTAATAGCATCGTTCAATGTATATTCTTTATAAACGAAGAGACTATGTTCTACCAGTCTGTATAGCATTAAATGCTTTGTATGAAACGATTAAAATCATGCTTGAAGTTCGATATGTTTTCATTGTCATTCGTGAAAAATGGCTTTATAAATTTTGAATTATCACCATTTTTCCTCTTTATTACTTTCAATATTTTTTATTTTATAAACTAATCAATTGAATAAATGTATTAAATTACATAGAAAAGTTCAAATATTTTTTTTATTGGTTAAAGTAATCTGAAGTCATTCAAATGATTTACCAAGTAAAAGAATGGCAGTTCAGATGTTTTCTTTTGGTAAAATGTCTTTATTTAGTTGAGTTGTAGGATTTCATTAATGACTCAACTATGGTAAATATTTCAAAGAGGGAAATATATAGAGCTAAGAGGCAAGTTTAAAAGAGGGAAATATATAGAGCTAAGAGTCAAAGAGGGAAATACATAGGCTAAGAGGAAAATTATCCGCATTTTTCGTAACAAGGAAAATTGAAATATTTAAAATTATGATCAAGAGTTTAATTAATAAAATGAGAATCAAACTTGTCAAAATAAGCTGTTATTTTTATTTGCACATAATATCTGATAGTAATATTAATGATATTTTATTATTTTCTGAATATTTAGCGAATAATAGCATTCATTTGTTTAGTTATCATTTGTTTAGTGATCGATAGACTTTTACTCTCATAATCATATGTTTAGTGTCTTATAAGATAATGTAACTGTCCTATCTATTTAAAACTTTATTGACGTATCTAATTTTGATAAGGTTGCAGGTCACCTTTCGTGCCATTAGCATCTTTCTGGTCAGAAAAACAAGATGCTATCACATGAATAACATATTTAGGAAATAAACATACATCAGTAAATTAATGAGATCTATGCTCTTCCTAAACTGTTTAAGAGGTGCTGCATATTGGTGTCTATTATCTGATTGGTGAATCGAATTGATTTCTTAATCCGTGGAATAGCACTTAAATTCATACATTCCTAAATCGTCATTACATTGCCTTATAACCTTGTTTTATGCTTGCGCATTTTGTGTGTTCGCTGCCCTTTTTATATTCGAAATGAATAATACATCAGATTTTTCTCCTGCCTCCACGTCATTACATTTCCTTATAACTTAGTTTTATACTTATGCATTGTGTGCACTTGACTTTTTTATATTCGAAATGGATAACACATCAGATTTTTCTCTTGTCTCCAGTGATACTGCTGATGATGCATTTATACCTGAGGAGGTAGATTTTAGTTTGTTTTGTAAAATAATCTTTAACATGCTTAAGGTATGTTACATACTAGCCGCTATGCGGCCAGCCTTCGTCTGGCTTTTAAACGTACTGGAAAAATGCCTAAAAGACACACCTGGGACCGATAACCCCGTAAGTTCTTCCAACTATTTTTTCTTTGTTAAGAATAAAACCCTCCCTTGCATACGGCCCTGATGCATTACCAGAAAAACATATACATGTTGAATGTTTAGCAAATTGATTGCATGAGATGTGTATTAAACATTTGTTAAAACATAATTTATATCCCCCTTCACAACCACCACCATAACTACATAAAACATTATATAAAAATTCTACAATAATATAAATAACTCCATGCCATTTCTGATGCGTCAAAATTTTTTAACATCTTCTTACTTGATTGTTTGAGTGATTCTTTTTCTGAAATTTTGAAATGTTATGATACTGTAGGTAATCTTCTGAGAAAATGTGTCAGCAGTCATATCGCAGCCATTTAACTTGTTAGTAATATTTTATCTTATATTTTCAAGAGAAAATAATTACTGTCAAATAAGAAATATCTCTTAATACAAATATTAATTATCCTAATAAAAAAATTAACCAACTTTCCGTTGAAAAAAAATCATGCAAAACTTTTTAATATCTTACAAACAGTGAAATAAGCAAAAAATAACATGAAAGAAACTCAAAAAACAAAAAGTTCCGCGCAGAATTTTACTCTGTAGAACAACTTTATATATAAAAAAATATCAATAAAAATGTATTATATATATAAAAAATGACAAATGAAAACAGAAATTTACTGAAACCAGTCTTTACCAGAATGTATGAATAAATCAGATTTTCACTTTCTTGAATGAGCTGGTGTAGTATATGCATTTAGTATTAAGATATATTTTTCTAAGGGTGGGATGGGACTTCCCCCCAAAAATCCTTATACTTCTAAAGGTTCTGTGAGATGTGATTTCATCAAAAATCTATCAACAACAATAAGAATGAAAAATTGTTGCCAAAACCATATTTTAAAATATGTGAGATGTGAGAAGTGTATTCGGAAGCTTCATTTGAAAAATAAAAAAAATACAAAATATTATTATTTTTCCAAAATTCTTTTTGTAAAAGGAGTCGGAAGGATTAAAGTTTAACGTGTCCAAAAATGATAGGAAAATAAAAGTACATTTTTTTAAAATAAACTTTTAAAAAAAATCCGTTGCAAAGGTGTTAAGCTCACTTTGCTAAATAAATTCGTAGTTAATCGATTTATTGAAATACGAAATTTATTTTAAGTTCATAAAATAACTTAAGTGCCTGCGCTTCACGACGATGTGAAAATGAAATGTATAGAGTAATATCTCGCTTTCCGATAACCCATTATGTCTCAAAATGACGTTATTTCGTCAAAAAACATAAACTAAAAAATAATCTAATTCGAATTTCGAAAAGAATCGCTTCGAGGTGCACTGGCTCTTGTCTAGATGCACCTATGTACCAAATTTCGTAGCCTTGGGTCTATTAGCTTACGCGCAGCACGAACGAAAGACACACAGATAGACTCTTTCTTTTATTATATGTAGAGATTTAATGTTTATGTTATTAGAGCAATACATTCTTGGTGGAAAATAAATTTGTATAAAATTATCGAATATGAAAACAGTAGGCTGTTAACTTTTAAGATTTGTGATGGCTACGATGAATGTTATAATTACAGTTCACGAAATGTATATATATATAAGGTATTTCTTCCGCCTTCTTACCTCCCGTCTTCTATGTCTTCGTAGTGTAGTGGTCAGCATGCTCGGCACGTATTCGAGAGGCCCGTGGTTCGAGTCCCGGTGAGGGCATTGCACATTTGTCTTTCTCCTGCTTCCAAAAAATCCTAATGTCTCTACAGTGGCGCCCGAACTAAAAAACGTAGTGGATGATGATTCTTCACCACCAAGATTTGGCGATTGGGTCCCCTAATCCCCAGTCGAACTTCAAAAGGGAGTATATAAGGTACTTCTTTCACCTTCTTAGCATGCCTTCGTGGTGTAGTGGTCAGCACGCTCACGCTCTAGAGGTCCTTGGTTCGAGTACCAGCGAGGGCATTATTCATTTTTCATCTCTTCTGCTTTCTAAATAACCTAATGATTCTACACATATATTTTCAATATTTTATTTAACTTTATTTTCGATATGTTAGTGTATAAGTAATATATGTTTAAGAATATAATTTTAGTTAAAATTATTCTAATACTTACGAGTTTCTCGTGTTTTTGATCTTAGATGTGTTCTACTTGTGGTAAAACGCTCACTTTGAAAAGGAATTTAAATCAACATGTAAAGATCCATATGGGAGAACGTCTGTTTCAGAGTGTGGACTCAGAGTGTGGACAGTGAAATATCTTTTTATAGGCAAGCCTTGTTTCGCCTTGAACAGATGCATAAGAACTCATACTGAAAAAAAGTCTTTTCGAAGCAGTATGTATTTCAAACCATTCACTCGCGTTGGTAGTTTAAAAGTTCATGGAGGGATTCTTCTTCAAAATTTTACTTGTGCGATACGTTTACAAGTGTTATAAACACCTGAAATCTCATGAAAGAACATTTAGATGTAGTTATGTCCTAAGAAATTTAGTGAAGTTGATGATTTGAAACGTCATGGAGGTTTTCATCTTAAAACTTGTATTGAATGATTGGATGTTTTTTTAAGTAAAAGAGACTTAGAGAGACATATGAAAACTCTTAAAGTTCCTTTTAAGTACATATCATACTCAAAGATATTTAGTGAAATTGATAATTTAAAACAACATGAAGCTTCACATTTCAGAAGTTGTACTAAATATCTGGATGTTTCTCCAAGTAAAAGGGATTTGAAGAGAAATCTCATGAAAAAATATTTTTGAATGTAGTTGCTGCTCAAAGAGATTTAATAATGATTATGATGGTTCTCATGAAACTTATTTTCTTTGAAATGGTACCCATTGTTCATAAGTGTTTAAAAGAAAAATGATCTAGTACATCACATTCGAATGGAGCGGGATCT
Organism: Stegodyphus mimosarum; assembly: GCA_000611955.2. Taxonomy (NCBI): domain Eukaryota; kingdom Metazoa; phylum Arthropoda; class Arachnida; order Araneae; family Eresidae; genus Stegodyphus; species Stegodyphus mimosarum. Next base: position 730,650 of record KK117881.1, read on the forward strand.
GACGCGAACCCTGGAAAAACGAAGGAACTTTAATCCTCTTAATGCGTGTAATTCTACTAAAGTCACCAGTCTTAAAGCTTGTTCTTAACTGAGTTGATTTTCTGCAATACAGAGAATAATTAAGATTTAGATGTGTTTCTTGAATATGTAAAACTGCAACTAGCAGAAAAATTGAGTTATAATATAGCTATATAAATACGTGTTTGAAATGATATTCAGTAGTTACCGTTAAAATGAATCGGGAAAGAAACAGAATACATTTATTCGCATTTTCGTAGTAACTATTTGTAATTATCCAAAGAGTATGATATAGAAAGAGATTGTGGAAGCATTCAAATAAATAAATAAATAAATAAAATAGAGCTTTGACGAATTTAATGAATGTGGTTTAATAGGAGTTTTGGAAAAAGTTGTTAAATGCGAATTAAGTATCGAAACATAAGGACTTCTTTCTCTTAGTTGTTAATTATTCAGCTATAATAAAAGTAAGACTATTAAATTTTAAACATATATACATGTATTAAATGATGATATATTGATTCATATAAATGACTGATGATACATATATTAACATAGTGAATGTCAACTTTTATGAAGTTGACATGAGATGATTTCTACAAATACCATTCAGAAAATTTTAAAATTAGTTTATGTGATATACATGTATACAAACATAAGAACATCTATGTAGGTTTTCGTGTGTATTCGCTATGTACGAAATTTTAAATATTTAAAAACTATAATTTAGATTGGATTGGAGTAAAATATCTCTTACTCTGTCTCTATTAGGTTCAACAGGTAATGTCTGTATGCTAGTGAAGATATGTATACATAGTTAGTTGGTAATAGTTATATTATGTTATGTTTTTGACAATCTTTCGTTCATACGAAAATACATTACCTAATAAAAGAATTATTGAAGTTAAAAACAAATGAAAACTGACGTTATGGAAGGAAAACTATTTTAGAATTGGGTTATAACATTTATACAGCCTTTAAGTTGTTTAAATTGAGTAAAAATGTCAAGTATATTTTTTGATGATATTGAAATACTTTTTTTCCGTTTATTGTTTTCCGTTTATAATTTGTGTGACTATTGTTAATTAAAAATTAGAAGTGGTGCATAAAAACTATAACTACAGTATAAAATGAGCTCACACACACATACACACACGTATATGTATAATATCTATGTATATCTATGCATATATATATAATATCTATCATAAGTCAAAACTTCAATATTTCAACTCATGCAATTAAATTTTAGCATATTCACACATTTATAGGAAGTGTTTATATGTTACAAAATGCCACCAAAATTGCCATTGCTCGAAAACTGTTGATGGTAGCTGAAACCTGACGGTAACTTGAAATCAATACATTTGAATATTTAACAAAACAAAACTTCCTCGTTCTCTGTTTAAAAAAATAAGTTTGTTAATATGGGATGTTTATTACAATACGTAACATTTGCAACTTTTGCATGCTAGTTCTCAATTATACACTTTTTGAGTAAAACCATTATGAAAATATTAATACATTTTCTAAGATTATTCGTGGGAGAGAGAGAGAGAGAGAAACTTTTCTGCGATTCGAAATTCTGTAAACCTTCTTAAAGTGTTCATTTATGTATTATCTTTTAAAATACTTTTAAAATGTGCTTTTAAACTTTATTATCTTAAAATACTACACAAAATTTATCGGTTTTTATATGAAATTTCGCCAGTGTTTCCTGTAATTAAGGTACTCAGAACGGAAACTCGTTTTTTAAGCTCATCTTTATTTTGGGGTATATGTGCAATTAGATATAATATTCTATAAATTTAGATTGAATAATGTAAATTATTCAGAAATCGTAGCTTTAATGAAATGAAATATTTTAAACCATAATACTAAGTAAATAGATGCTTAAATCATAAGTTTTTACGTTTTTACGAGTTGATATTTTGCATTTTAAACGAAATCACGTCATACATGAATGTGTACATGTATTTCAAAACGATATTAGGTTTCATAATTATCTGATTTAATTTCGTCATTGAACATACGTGAACAAACATACTGATTAACAGAACTGGTAGATGCAAATGAATGGATTATTGGTAAGTAATTGATGGATTAAACCTTTCAGAATTTGTGCCTGAAGTTCTCAAGGGCAGCCTATCGATTTCCAACAACTTTTGAGATTGTTTCCTATTAGTCATCTCATGTAGAGATAGATAACACATGCAAGGGTTCCAGCAACTTCGTGGCCTGAGCCTCAATCATCTGTTGACTTTTTTCGCAAGGGTGTTTTAGTTCTATCCATCACTGTGACATGTGCAGCGAATTGGACTGACATGCCGCCGCCTACAATCTTCCTGGATTCATTAGCCCTAAAGATACTTCCTGAGACCACGGTGTCTTTCCACCCGCAGACAAAACCGTCATTATGCGTCTGAAATCTTTTATTTTCAATTCACTCACCTCACAGTTTTGCTTGATAACAAACAGAGAACATGTTGCAATAGCGTCAACTTTGACAAGCTAAGACAATGTGGGATTAAGAAACTTCCGTTGAATGACATCGAACTACCTTTCTGAATATTATTTAAATGAATTCACTCATGATAGGAAATTAAAAAGAAGTTCCTGAGAATGGTTTATTGAATGAGTTTTCTAAGCAAAGATAATGTAGCATGTTTTTATGTGCATCGAAGTGAGATATTTCAAATTTTCAATTTTTTATTCCTTTGCGACAAGAATATGTGGCAGAATTTTTCAGTATTTTACGTTAATTTAAAAAAAAATGCAGTATTGTATGCATTTTAGGAGTTTTGCAAGAAGAACATAAGGATTTAATTAAATACTTAATAATCCCCCCCATCTACGTGAGGCATTACTTACTTGCAAAGAATCACTCTCCAGTTAATTGTTGGTAATTTTCTCACAAGTAAACTAGTCTTTGAAATAAAAGCATTTACTATTATTTACATTCAAAGTAAAATGTCTAAATTGTGCTCAATTGAACGACTGCCGTTAGGTACAAGTGCATAAATTGAAACCATTTGTGGAAATATTTCTAAATTACCTTTTCTTAAATCATTAACAAATGGTTGAGAGTTTTGGCTTAACTGCGAGATTCCCCTGAACTTTAATTGTCTTCATTAGGAAAGGCAGAGTTTTTTTTTTTTTTTTTTTTTAATCTAAGGGAATAAAACCTCACCACCAGCAAACGAATAGCGCCATCGCTAAACTGTGTTAGTTCGACTTGGGTTCTAATCTCGAAGAAAGGCTGGTTGCACTGGAAGTTTTTTGGATTTTTTCCACTTGTAGCATGGGTATGAATCAGTTTTCTTTAAAAATTCTTCCACGAAGACATTCCTCCTCTTAAGCACTTAAGACCTCGCTGTTCTCAGAATGTGCAAAAATTTAATATGAATTCAACGATGTAAATTTCTTTAAAAGCATCACGCCATTCCTTTCTCACTGCACAATTTAATGTAATTAAGGTGAAAGCTTAGTTAATGATAACTATTTCAAGCTCGTGCAAAAGTTTTATCTAGGAACACCATTTGATTACCTCGTTTTGCAGACCGCTTATCTGTAGACCTGTTTTTTGAACAAACAGTATATCTTATTAAACAAAGTATTCTTTCTGATTCTTATATTTACAGACTAAGCTATAATAAGCATTACAACAAGTTCGAATAATCTCAAACGCTAGGTTTGCTATAAACAATATGTTGTCCGGTATAAACAGCTATCTTGCTAGATTACTAAGTTATCATTAAAATCTAAATTATTTTAGTCAGACAATAAAACAGTAATATGCGGAAACAAAAATTTTTATATTTGAGAATGCAAAATTGTTCTCAGTGTTATAATATGGATAATTCTAGGAAAATTAGAATGGATATAGTAGAGGAAAATGAAATCAAAGAAATCGGTTTAAGCTTAAACTTACTTCTTATATGTTAAAAATTTTGGTTAAAAAGAATATATTTTTATTTCAATCACATACCTTCACAGAAATAATTAATTTTCGACCAACTTTATAATAGGTTTATAGGAAGACGAGTCTAGTATGTTTGAAATCGGGAGTAAGTATCTTGTACCCAGCTACGTTGCTCTTATTCATGGTTTACTATTACGGTTGAAGGAAATTCTTCGTAGAACTGAAAACATTGAGTCTTCTTTAATAATTAAAAATGCAGGAAAATATTTATTGTATTCCTTGATATTGTTTTACATGATTAAGTTTCGGTTATTCCAGGTTTCACGTTATGGTTGAAGGAAACGCTTCGTGACTTCTTACAGTACTGAGTCTCTTTAAATAATTAATAAAGATAGTGACAAATAATTAATGACAGAATATTTATCAGTGTTTTAATGATACTCCGAAAATCCTACTGAGAACGTAATCAGTATCTATTTAATATTTATACATACAAGCCTTTAAAGGTCACAAATAAGAGTTGTTTAGAGGTTGAATAGGATTTCGAGGATTACGCACGGAAAAGTATTGCCCACGAAAAATAATGTGTGGGGAGGGAGGCCTAGAAATAAGAATTATGTTCAGAGATCTGAAGCATGACGCCAGGAACTGTTATCTCATCAAATAGACAACTTCCTGAAGTTCTTGGGAAGTGTGTTCTCACTTTAGCTTATCTGAAATGACATCTCCCAGCGCTTTAGCTTCGTTAGGTAATTTGATAAACCGCGACCTTTTTGAGATGGAACGCCGCAAGGGTCACTGCTAAATCTTCTCCTTTG
>KK117881.1:740094-805225 GCA_000611955.2 Stegodyphus mimosarum
AAAAAAAAACACGCTCAGTTGCTCAGTACAAGTGTTACAAATTTTTATTTTCTTGGAGTTTAAATTTTCTGAACACAAAACCGTAGATATAAAATGTACTTATTCATATTTATATGCAATCATGTTATTCACATATACATTAATTTTCTTCAAAAGTTTACTGAAAACATGTTTCATTACTTTTCAAACGATATAAATTTGGCCTTGCGGCTCTCGAACGCTCATAAAATCTATCATGAGGCTCCGATCGTCTTGAAGTTTGGCCATCCCTGGTGTATAATGTATTCTACTACCAGTACTAAGTGGGTTGCACTTATTTGTTTATCAACTTCCCCAGTTCAACGGCTTTCTCTTACCGAAAAATTACTTACTTAATTCCTGCTATATTCCTTTTGGCTAGTTTATAAGGTGTTTCTCCCGCTTTCTGGTAATGCCTTCGTGGTGTAATCGTCAGCCCACTCGGTGCGTATTCGAGAGGTTTGTGGTTCGAGTCCCGGATAGGCCATTGCTCATTTTTCATGTGTCCTGCTTCGAAATAACCTAATGACTCTACAGTGGCGCCCGAACAAAAAAAAAAGGTGGTGGATGATGATTCTCCTCAACCAGGATTTTGCGATTGGGTCCTCTAATCCCCAGTTGCCCTTTAAAAGGGGGAGTATATAAGGTATTTCTCCCGCCTTCTTAGCATGCCTTCGTGGTACAATGGTCAGTACACTCGGCAGGTTTTCGAGAGGCCGTGGTTCGAGTCCCGGTGAAAGCATTTCTCATTTTTTATGTCTCCTGCTTCGAAATAACCTAATGACTCTACAAGTTAATGAAGTAACGTTTTTCGTAATTCTCAACTGGTTCTAGTAGGGGTTCTAGTCATCTAGGGTTCTAGTAGGGGTTCTAGTTCTAGTCAACTGGTTCTAGTCACTGAACCTAGGTACCTTGGTGCCCACGTACCGTCCGCCGAGTCTACCCGTCTTCCCCTACCATCAACTTCTCGAGAGGTCATTGCGCTTGCCGCATATTTAAAGTGCCCGTATGTTGCACAGACACTATGCATTTACAAACATCCATGCCTTCTCCGTGATTAAAACCCGAACCCTTCGGTACGGCAGTCAGGATCATTAGCCATTATTTCGGTTGGGTGGCAGCCGTGTGTGCTTCACGAAAGCCGTCCTTAAAGAAAGAGTAAATTCTTTATAACTTATTTATGGCCTTTTGCTACCTGACCATCAGCAGTTATTACTGATAAGTGAATACTAAGATGTACTTAGAATCCGATTAAGGTAATGTGGGACCCTTTCAGGGCCTTCAATGCTCACTTTTCTTCTTTTCATGAAAGAGGATACAATGAAAGAGTTATAAGATGATGTGAGCAATCCCTTAAACTGGGCCCTAGGCTTGAACATTGTTGTCGTATGTAGTATTTATATTGTGTAAATGCTTTAATGATAGAAACTGTTATCATTCAGATTTAAGAGTTATTTTACACGGCTGCTGCGAATTTTTCTGGCACTGTTGATTATGCATTAAGATACAAAATCGAATCTCATCCTACACTAATCAAGATTAGCTAAATAAAAAATAAGAAGAGAACAAAACGGACTCATCACATTAGAAAGTAATAAACGAAAATCGATGATTTTGATATTAATGTATATGTCCATATTTACGTTATTGAAATAAAGAATTAATACTCTGAGAATTAACGATTTTGTATTTACTGAAACTCAGATTCTCTGAAAAGTCCTTATTTAATGAAAGAAATGTTATAAAGAATTTTTTGTTTCCTCCTTGTAGGCCAAACCAGTAGCTGAGTGGTTAAGACAGCTGAATATAGGTAATTCGATCAGGGTTTAAGCCCAGGCGAATGGCCTGACTAGATGGTTGGTTTTCGTGCTTTTTTTTATGTGTAACGTGAACACGAGCTAGTTTTCGTTATAAAGTCCTCCCCGAAGTCATCCACCTTTGGCATATAATCCTTGTGTGCTTTGCCGTAGTCAATAACATATCCTTCCTCATTGATGCATGCCTTCTTGTTGTAACTGGTATACTTCTTACCTCCGTAAGCGTAGCTAATTTTTCATGTCTCCTGCTTCGAAAATGCCTAATAGGCTGTAAAGAATGAGTTGCTGATTTAACATTTCAGGAGCTTATATAGTGATGAATGTTTTTAGAAAATTGCTGTTGATCATCTTTTTCCTCCCATGCACACATTCACAAAAGTGCACATACACCTATATACAAAACAGGCAGAGAGCCTTAGAGTGTTTTATTATAATCAAATAAACACTTTATTTCTTTATTCAAAGATAGACTGAAAATATTTCGCGTACTAAAGATGAACTTTAAACTTAATACATCCTTGTTAGTACTACAGAGGTTGTTCGCACATTTTTTAGACGATGTATATTGTATTCACAAAACTAAATTCCATAAAATTCTTGTGTTTTAAATGTTCTAGTTGACATTCCTTATTCTGAACTATCTTTCGACACCGCAATTTCCAGGATAATAATGCCTTTTGAAGTGTCAGAAGAGGTATTCTATCCCATTCCTCCCGAACAGCTTTCCAGAGTCCTGTTAGGGTTTTGGGACAACGTTTGGATAATGCAGTTTTTAAAAGTCCGAAAGCACAAAAATCCATAGGTGACACATCGGGAGATTTAGTAGGGATATCAGTGAAGGGTATGGCCTTGAGACCAGTTTTTTGTTCCATTTCTTTTAGGAAATTTGCAGTGGATTTTGATGTGTGACTGCTAGCTTTGTCCTGATGGAGTCTCACAGATTGATGGCACTGTGGGTAAAGCGATGGTATTTCATTCAGAAAAATTGGCGATAAAATATGTTCCTGATAGTATTTGGAGTTAATCTTCACATTTCTTTGCACTCTCTTTATTTTTAACTTGCCATTATAAGAAAAACCAGCAACAATCATGAATCCCGTAAAAAAACTTTCTTTCGATTCTTTAAACCATGTACTTCAATTTTTTTCTCCCCTTTTATGATAATAAATGGCTCTTTTTTTGTTACAATCATTTAAAGACACCCATGCTTCATCTATTGTGACAATTGTTTTCCATTTTTCTTTTTATAAGTGTTTCTCATATAGAATTCTGCAGCGTGTCCTGCGTTGAGCGATATGCTTTGGAAGAAGACGATGCACATTGCGTTTTTTCGCTTTCTTAAGATTTAAATCAACGTTTATCTTTTTTTTTACAGTGGACACCGAGCATTTTAATGATTTTGCAACTGTCCTTTGACTAAGGGGATTTTCTTTTAACATTAAACAACGTACCTTTGCAATAGTCGAAGATGTCCGTTTTTTTCTTGGATACTTGTTTGGAATTTTTGTCCCACTTGAGGCTCCAATTTGACGTTTGTTTCCTTTCTTGTTGATGATATTACCTATCGACGCTTTAGATATCACAAAACCATGACTCTCACATCGTTTTTGGATAACGGAGTATGCATATTTCTCTTCGGAAAGAGCGTAAATGTAGCCTTCGAACCACTGCTTTGTTAAATTCGCCATTTTGAATAAAAACAAAACTTTCAAGCCACAGACGATAATTTTGACTTTAATAAACATAGTACAATTGCAATTACTTCTTTTGTAGCAAACAATTTTTTATTACCGCTTACCAAAATCGTCTAAAAAATGTGCGAACAGCCTCTGTAAACGTTTCACGGCAAATACCGAACTGAGAACCTATTTAAGGTGAATGCAATGCTAAAATTAATTAAACATCTTCATATGATTAAACATTTAATGAATGTGTCTGTATGGAGTCTATAAGTATTTATTACAAGAGTAACGTCTTATTCACTGAATACTGGTCATTCGGGTCGCATTGAAACGTGATGAACGGGTTGGCGGGTTGGCTGCATATGTGATTTCGTGGTTTTCTTAATATATATAAAATAAATTCTTATATGTTTTGCACTATAACGAATAAACAAAGAAATAAGTGTTTCTTATTAAACTGGTAATTTTTCGTAGTTGATATAATTTATATTTATTTTTCACTACGTTAAATAATCTTCGAGGGGTTTGTTATTTTGCTTTTCAAAACTGATTCTGCTCGCATTTCATCAAATAAATTCCACGAAGAATCAGTTATACATTAGATTATGTATCCATAAACTTATGATCAAAACAATGGTAATAATTAATAACAAAAAATATCCGAAAATATTTTTAGGTATAGTTAAAATTACAGTTTAAAAAGTTGACATTTGGACTCAACTTTGGAGAAGATTACTCACATAGTCTTCAATTTAATTAATTACGTATTACGTTAACATACAAGCGTAGTGAATCAAACATGCAAACACATTTTCAATTGGTTTAGGTATTTATTTTTTTAAAACAATTTCTGCAACTAATTGATAAGTATAACAGCATTTATCGCATTCGACGAAAAAGTTGAAATGAGATCTTCACTGCAGTTTCCGTGACTTTATAACTAAGAACACAAAGTCCACATTTTCGGTTAGTATGGTTTCATTTCTAAATAAGAGCTTTAAAATTTGTAAGCATAAACACATGAGCAATAGGACTGTATATTCTTCACTTTTATTTAATTACACTAATTTTAGTAATGCGAAAATTACTACAACAAAGCGAGCCTTTCCACAGGGCTGTTACAAAAACAACGTTCTATTCACCACTAGTTTTGTTCCCACATGCAACAAGTTGTAAAGAGAAACTTACATTTTTAAACTATAAATCATAGATTAATTATCTTGCACTTCCAGTTGGAGCGGACTGATGAGCCATCAAATGAACAAACCACGCGATCTTACTTTTTATAAGCTGCTTGAAATACTCACATAAACATTCATCTCATTCATCTCATAATAATAATAAAAAAACAGTTCGCATTGGTTAAATTCGTAAATATTTATAATAATAATAATTATAATATTTTGTTTGATTTTTAACAAATGAATGTAATAATCATTTTCTTTGCATAGAAAGTTTATATGTATACATTCAAATAATTATAAACTTTTGTAAGGTTTCACTCTGATTTAATTTAATGTCAAAAGTTTATTTTTCAACTTCCCTTTATGCTTCGTTTCGTCATATGGTCGCTGAGTCCAGATATTTATGCAGATTTGATTGAAAAGCAGTGTAATTTAAACTGAGAGGGAAAATAACAGCTTCATGACTTGCAGACAAGTGACATTTGGTTATTGATTCGGTCGCCGATCTTGCCTTGCATCAGAAGCTATCGCCCGAGTAAGAAATATTGTCGGTTATTATGGGGGGGGAAACAAGGTGGTGAGTGAGTTTTAATTTAGATTAAGTCCTTCGCCGCAGGTGTGTTGTAGTCTTTGGAGCGTTAGAGCATTGCTATTGTGGTCTGTTCATTTGTACGTTCCAAGCAGTTGCTGAAAGTCGTGGAGATTTATATTTTGTTTGGTATTATTTTAATTTAAAACTCACATGTGGTGAGGTAAAATAAAGTTAAGATTTTACTATTATTGCGTATTTGTTACTTTCACAGGCAAATTAAGCTAATGGGATAATTCCTATTATAGGTAACGTTTGAGCTTTAAAGTAACGCTTGAGGATTGAGTGTTTGGTAAAAAAGGCAGTTAAAAAGATCCCTCAAGCATTACACCTTAGCTTTAAGTTTCAGCATTAATATTGATCTGTATTAGTTATTTGAATTAAACAAAGCACAAGAAAGGAATGATGCCTTCGTGGAGAACTTCTTAAGGGAAACTGTCTTGTATTCACTTTACATATGAGGGGAAGCCACGAAAACTCGCATGCAATTAACCCATTCACAGGGATTTCATCTGAAAATGCCTTAACTAATGCTTAAATTTAAGACTTATTGACATTTAGATTGCCATACATATCACTGGAAATCCTTAGTAAAACTGGCTATGAAGATCTAGTGTCACTGGGAAGGGGGGACACAGCACTGTTGTGTCGTGAGAATCCCGTGCATTCCTCAAGGATGCACAGATGATTCTGTCTGTTAAACATAGCTTATAAATAAAAAGGTTTGCATCGTACGAAACTATTCTCTGGAAGTCTTCGTACATTTGATTTTTATTGGATTCAAATAGTGTTGCTATGTTATATATACTTGCAAGTAAAGTGGAATCAAAGTCAAGCACTATATGGATAGGCTAAATCTCATATCTAGAGAATAAGTATAGTATGAAAGGGATTGTTATTGGAAAGGAGTTAACAATATGCAGATTAGTTATTTTTTTACTTTATTTCTTAGATTTTGATGCAAAATCACTGGTGATATCTGTGATACAGAATTAAGGAAATATTTTTTTCAGTATTGCCTGTGATATCACATCTTGAAAAGCTTAAAAGGTTTCTTTTTCCTCTGTCTCTCTTTTTAACTGTATATAACTGCTTTAATATTTGTTTAGCTTTTCGACGAACCGTATGCTGGCTAACAGAGGCTACCTGTCAGTCCAAAACTGAGGGCGCAGTTTCTCAACTCTGTAAGGCTTGGCTATTTGTGATTTACTTTTTCCTTCTCTTGCGAATGCAATATCCATTGCCCCGTGATCTGCGTTCTGGTCAACATCATCGGTGATAAGAATGGTAAAAGATTTACGGACATGATTTCCGGCGATTTTTTTTAATCATCTTATGCCCAAACTACAGATTTAAAAAAAAAATCTTTCTCTGTCAGATAAGTCCATTTTGCATATATTTTTATGTAATTTTTATATTTGACGTAACTCAGAATTTTTGTTCAGAATAAGTCAATTTTCGTGAAAATTTTACTGCTGAATGCAAGTAATCAGTTTTATTTTACATACAGAGGCAACCAATTCGTTAATGAATTTTTAATAATAATATCTCCTTTTCTTCTTTCATCTATCAGTTGATGCGTTTTGGCAGTCCCATTCACCGAGTTCTGATTTCTTAATACTTCTGAATCCAATAAAAAAAATTAGCAATGTAACTTTAGTGAGATTTTATGATTTCAGTGCTGATAAATCATAACACAGATTTATTCTGTCTCCATGAGTGCATTAATCTGCACCTTGAAACAATTAACCATTAACATTTTCTTTTCAGAAATCAGAGTTTGAACTCGTCATTCAATAATATTAGTTTCTAAAGCATCCCTTCGCTTGAATTTTGGATTCAAATAACCTATGTGACTCATCTCAGAAGAAAGCAGTATTTGAGAAAGCTCGCCTCGTAAAACTAACTTCTGAAAACTTTCATTGAATGGAAATAAATAACAGTCTTTGCTGCGGCGGTAGTGACGCCGTGACCTTTATGGTGATTCCCCAGAACTCAGACATAAAAGCTACTGTATGTTTCCAAAGAAGGACGCCGGATACTTCATTCGGGAATCTGACTGAAGTAAGCAGAACACCTTCGTTCTTTTATTCCGAAAAATACTCTCTCTGAACAGTTTTGATGAGCGTTAAAAAATATTATTGGATTGATGATAGATGTGAGGGTGCCGCAAGCTTGCTAAATGACAGATACTGATGATGTGGTTGACAGATATCTTCCCATTACTTCCCAAATGTTAACAAATTACGAGCTTTAAAAAGCCCGAATATCACACATGACGAATTGAAGACGCTGAAATGCTCTGAAAGGGGTGGCAATAGAATGTAAAAGCATTTATGCTGACGTTCAAGTGCGTTTGATTGGAAATACAATGAAAGTTGATAATGTGCCAGATAATTCTTTATGTAATTCGTATTTGCTGAGAAAGTCGACTATGGTTGTAATAAGAAATAAAACCTCGTAGCTGTAATTTTCTGTTTGATAAGTTTAATTTCGGTTATATTGTGTCAAGACGACTTATTACCAGAGTAAGAGTACAATACAATTGTCTCTAAAAAGGGATACGAATGGAATGTGAAAGCGTATATCCTAGCGTTCTTCTTCATGCACTTTAGCTTGGAAATCTAGTGAAAGTAGATAATGTGCCAGGTAAATCTTATTTCGAATTAAAAACAGCTGAGAAAATCGAACGTTCTACTGAAAAGTAATAAAATTACCATAAAAATTTGTAGCCCTTATCTTAAAGTCTGTACTTGGCAACTTGACCTACACTGTGGCCACTCTGACCACTGGCCTCAAACTCAAACTGCATGCGGGCCGAATGTAGTATTTGAAAGCAACTGACGGACCGGAATTTTTTTTAACAACATGAAAACATTTTTTAACAAAATAAAAAAAATTAAATAATTTAAAAATTTTCTTAATAAATCTTTATCAAAACATAAATAATAATAATAAAAATAATGACCGAAAGGAAAAATTCCAATTTATATTTATTTATTTTTTGAAATTTAAGAAGATTTTTGGATTTCAAATAATTTTTTTGAAAGAAAATTTTACTGGTTAAACTTTGCAATTCAAATGTATTGACAGCTAAATAATAACTTTTTAAACTGCATTTATTTCAAATAAGTTTAATATGTTGAATTAACTGAACAAATTACGAAATCCTTCCGAGTAGGAGAAAAATAAAGAATAAGAACTTGTTAAGTTCCGTTATGTTAATTTTAAAAAACCAGAACCTTTTCCTACCAGAATGCAAATATAGTTTGAGAATATTTAAGGTGAGGTTTTCGGGCTGTAAGACAGAGTGTTTTTGCCTCTCGAGGCAACGTTGCCAGGTTTCTACTAGCTAAGATAAGATTGTATTATTCGGCTTTGCTTTATGACTGTGGTCATTTTAAATTGTTATGCCAGTGAAAAGTTTTGAGCCAACTTCGCGGTTAACCAATTGTGTAGTTTTTGCTGCTAGACTTAGTTTTAAATTTGTAACATAGTGTTATTTTAAGTTACATCGCCACAAGAGGCTGGCTGATCTTGCCAAGCACGATATGTGTATCTTATGTTCAAAGTCCTGATTTAATAAAAATGGTACTTTGTAAGCTTCTCAAGTCTTTGTCGTTGTCTTCAGTTGTAGCGATAATTTGCTCCGAGGCTGTTGGCAGTTCGCAATTAGTTTACGCTATCAAGGAATAACAAACTGTATAAACTTGCTGTTTTTCTTTTATTCAGCAAAATATTCTTCGATTCCTATAAAAAAAGTACACGTGTTTGTATGTAAATAATTATGTATTTTTTTATTTCTTACTGCAACTCGACTCTTGGGTCGTTTCGATTCTAATAAAGTTTTTAGCTGGTGAGAAATATGACTAGAAATTATCTTCATCACGACTGTAGATGATCATTGTTCAATCGGGCTCTTTTCTTAGATTGATTAATTTTCAACTGTGAAAAGCAGCTGTTCACATACAAGTGTACTCGCAAACAAAGCGACTATTCTTATTACATAATTGAGAATATTTATCTTTTGACAAGCGAAAAATGAAAGTTCATTAAATCTGTACCTTCAAATCTTTGAATAAAATGTATATTATATTTATATTATATTATATATTAGCGGAAGTACCCAATGCCAGTTAAGCTAGATTGAGAGTAATGTATCTAACAACAGAGAGAACGATACAGCTGTAATCCTTCTTTAATAACGATGCAAAAAATAACATTCATTGTCATACATTTTTCAATGTGATGCGATGTAAAATACACTAAAATATGTCGATAGAAAACTAAGCTAATTCTCTCTCATTATATCAACAACAATGGCACGCAGTTTTTAATGATTTTCGTCTCTCTAATCAAATGGTTGTAAAAGCTGAAGTTCCATCCAACATTTCACCTGTGTTCAATTTTAGTCGATTAAATGTGGCAAAAAATGGATTATAATTGATTAGAAATTAATAACGCAAACAAACAAACACACAAACAGACATTCTTCTTTATATGTATAGATTTTGTTAAACTTACAAATTTTTTATTAACAAACTAGAGTACGATTTGAAAGCGAGCATTAGCAACACTTTTCGAAACAAAGCACTTTTATCTCCAACGTCGAGACTGTTGCCACTCGGACAAATGAGTGCTTTCAGAGTTTTTAATTAATATTTCGGCTGATTAAAGGTGTACGAAGATGGGAATAGTCGAAATCAAATATTTGGAATCTCGAGTAATGTATTTAATGTTTGGCAATGCTATTTTTATTTCATCGTAAAGTGTAGAAAGTTTCGTTAACAAATTCTAGGATTTGAAAGTGAGCAGTGGCAACAACTGTCGAAATAAAGCAGATTTTCATCTCTAGCTAGCGAGACTGTTGCAACTCGGAAAAATGAGGGCAAAAATTATCGTTTTTCCGAGATTTTAATTAATATCTCTGATTTTAGCTACTTTTTTTAAAGAACGTGGACGTCGTCCTCTTCCAGGATCCAGAAAATAATCGTAGAAAGTTTGGTGACTATAGCTGTAGTAGTGACTGAGTTATCAGAGGACAAAACAACAGACTTTTTTCTTTATATATATAGATATTTATATTATATATTGTAAATTAATCAGCTTTATTTGCAAATTTTATGGTGCATTCTTCACTTTCATTTTTATAGTGATGACAATAATATAAAATCGAATTCCAGATCATTAAAATCCTTAAATCATTCTTCACTTTCTTTTCGTAATACTGCCATTTTTCTTGTATATTCTTGAGAATTTTCCTTTAAAATAATAGGGTAATATTTAAGATGTGAGAAATGTACACTGTATTTTTGTTCCAAGCATGTTTCTCAAAATTGCTGTTTAATTTTATGATTTTTATAAGGTATTTTATGCAAGCTAACCGTTTATTATGACCTGAATCTTCACTGTGCCTTCTCGTTTCCGTAGTCCTTACCAGTTGTTTTGTGTATTTAATCTGAGGGTTTCGGATGTTTAGATTAGAACTTCTAGCTGCCGCATCTTTCTGTTACTTAACCATCCCCAGCTCTACATAAGTTGCACTGCGGCTTTAGGGTCTTGCTAGTTGAAGTTTTAATATACACGCGTTTAAATATCTGAGCTATCAGTTAAGTAATCTTTTTGTGTGTAATCTCAAAGTACGTTATCTACATTTGAAATTTAAATTTCTGTTTATTTAAATACTCTCAAATCGCGGAGGTTCATCTGTCGCACCAACTGTGCCTTTCCGCTCATTTAAGAGTTTGAGAAAAAGTTATTTTAATTCTTACGGCTTTGTGATTTGTTTTAGATAAAGCGATAACTCGCTAGCAGTCTAGTAGGGTTTGCAGGACTTTGACGCAAGATTCTAGATACAGTAGAACCCTGCAGCTTCAATACAGGTAATATATGTCGATGATAAGTTTATTCTTTCCTTGCAATTTCTTAAACCACAGTCACGTGACCCGGCATTACGAGCACACAGTGACACGGACAAAATCCTGAGCTATTTATTCCAACTATTTTCCCTTCAATAATAATTGCGCGCATAAGATGAGTCCCTTTCTTTATGCCTGTAAAACTATAAACACCGCATTAATAACAAACATATGTTTGAAATATATTCGCGGACCGTGTAAAATTGCTTCAGAGGCCGCCAGTTTCAAATCACTTCCATAGGCTACAGAATGTTAAGGCGAATTATTGCCAATAGGAGAGCAGGGAACTTGAAGCACAACTAAACAAAAATAATTAAAAATTTATTTGTGCCATAGTTTGTGGTCCAACTTAAAATGATGTGCAACACTGAATTTGAAATGACGTTTGTTTGCAAATAATTTCACAACCGTCCTAAACCATTAGTTAGTTTCTTCTGTTAGTCACTAGATATTTAAAAATGTTATAGCTTCCTAAATTAAATTTTCATTTAAATAAAAGAAAAAGGTGTTGAAATCACAAGCTCAATCTTCAAAACGCAACTAGCATTTTCACAACTTTGAAACAAATCCCACTAAACTTTAGCATAAATTGCACTCAGAAATCACTGTAATTAAACTTACTTTCACGTAATTGAGATTTGCATAAAACTTCTGAATTGAAAAAATTATTGAAACGGAAACCAGAAGCAATTGCAAAAGCGTAAATTTAACTGTTAAGAAGTTGATATAATTATCACAAGCTTTTCTCCAACTCATATTGTTTTCTGAAAATTAGCGATAGAAACTCACCGTTGATTTTTTAGAATTGAGAACTCGTTGAAACTCAAAATATATCTGAAGTACTGAAATTTAATCAATCGAGGAACAGTAGGGATGTTACAGTAGCAAAGTCATTAATTTTTTTTCTATCTGTAAAGTCTCGAGAATAGTAGCTGTATTGCACATAGAAGGTACTCAAGCATCGATACTTGCTATATTTAACAGGATTAATTTTCATCAGAAAAATGATGTATTTAGACCATATGATTTTTTTTTTCTTTCCGTGACGTATTTTTCACGAATAAGAAAAATAACATCGTTTGGCTAGCTTTCAGCGCTTTTTCCTTATATATTGTGCACATCGTATTGCTAATACGCAGAAAGATTAAATTCGAAATAGCATTTCTACTGAATGATATCATTAAATGGAATTAAATTGAAACACCGTAACTTGAGGACCTTCTGTATTAAACTGTTATTATGACATTACTTCTTGAAATTACACTGTGCATTACTTTAACAGCTTTCAGTGTTGGTTTATTAATTACTTAATTACTGTAATTGTTATAAAATATTCACCAGGTATTTAGAAAGGTATCGATGAAGATACAGGGAGCTTTTATGCTGCCATGCTTCATGATTTCATTCTGTATTATTGCTAGAATGTAATGCCAATTTCTGAGATATTTTGCAAATTTTTTTTAATTGAATGCCAACGAGACTGATCCGAAAGCATCGGTAAATATAAAAGAGGGTGTCCTGATTGGGGTTATGCGACCATTTATTAAGGTGGCATAACCACATCATCTAGCTTACTTTTACAATAGACTTTCAATTCAATTTAGTTTCTGTTTGTTTGACTACGGCAAACTGCCTATGAGATGCTTTGGTGGAGAACATTTTAATTGAAACTAGCGAGTATCCGCATTACACATGGGGAAATCCAAGACAACACCCACACAACCAGCCCGTTAAAAGCTGCATTTGTCACAAGCATTGGCAAATGGATATTTCGCTTTATACATCGTGTGCAGAAAAGTCCTTACCCGGCTTTCATTTTTGTAACTGTTGGCGTTAGAACGTATATTTCCAACTACATAAATGTTTTAAATGAGGCAAATATTCGTGTTTTAGTATTTCTAAATTTAAATATGAAATGTATCTCTTTATACGTTCCTCTGACATTAATTTAGAACTCAAGCAATAACCTCTGATCCATGTACTTAAATTTAGGGACATTTTGCATTCACTATAAAAAATAAAACACGAAAGGCTTGATTCTCATATAACAGAAATTGACCGACATATTTAACTTTCAAAATTTGCAGTTTTTGACTTCATTTGCAGTTTGCCTTTAGGAGTCAGTTAATAAATAAATTAGAATAATTGGACGTTGACTTTCCCCTTAAATACTAGTCAATGACATTCTTTTGCGATTTACAAATGTGTAATATTCTATAATTTATAATTTTGTTGCGCATGGTATGCTGAATGAATTTTCTCACAATAAGCTGTATATTAGTTATTACATTATTATAAACATAGTATTATAGTATTATAAATTTTTACACGCTTAAAGTGCGTTATTAATATTCTCTTGTAGTTTTCTTACTTGAAAATCATAAGGTAATTTCAAGACCCAGATTTTGATGACATAAAAATTCCCTGAAAACTCCCTTAAAAATAAAAAAGAGGTCTTCCCAAAATAATACTTGTATATATATATAAATAGCGCAATTGACAAATGGATTTAAATCAAAACAATTACAATACCTGTCACTTGAATTTTTTTTCCCGAATTTTTAACCTTACATAAACGTATTACAATTGCACTGCATTATTAAGTGCTTCTTGATGTTTTCGAAAGTGATAGATCTTCTGTTGTCAGTAGATATGTTTTTATATCGTGAGAAGCCTTTCTCGACATCTACGACAATTATTGGAGCATACACTTGAGATATACTGTATCACTTACAATTAATTCTTTTTCAGTTTCAAAAGGGTCAAGGGTTCTCCTGTCAAGATGAGGGATATTTTCCGCATAATTTCGGAACTAAAGTTTTTAGTTAAAATATTGTTGAATTTAGCGAATGCAGAATTTTAGGAAACTTTTCATTTGGCGTTTTTTAAAACGTCGCATAGTTTAGCAATGCATTTTATTTCATCGACAAGTTTCATAGTTTGCTCTTGTATTAAATCCATACAGTTGAAATTAGATTGAAAAATAGTTGAAAAAAAATGATTCTGATGTACTTAAAATTTCCTTCAGTTTAATCTTTGGAGAAAATTTCTGTGCAATTTGAACTGAAGCAACATCATCCACATCAAATCCATTCACAACCGAATTCACAATTTGAATATTTTAGCTACAGTATCCATGCACGCATTGAGTCATGCTTCCCAACATGTTATAAGAGGCTTAAAAACTATTTTGCTTCGTCTTTTAATATTATTATTTTTTTAACTCAAAGCAGGTGAAAGAAACAACCTAACTGCTTGAATTAAAACAGATACAAACTGATTTCATATTTTACAAGGAATAATTCAAGTTATGTATATTATTTTATTAGTCTTCCCATATAAAGAACAAAAATGAATGGACCTATGGTAATTGAGATGCATATAAAAACGTAATTTATGATATTATAAATAATGGAAACGAAAACAGCAATAATTTTATCGAAAATTGAGGTTTAGTCTGTTTCTCATATTCAGAATATCACATTAATATTTTATAGTATATATGTGTATATAGATAGATAGTATATTGTAGTACATAGAGAGAAATAGCATTCTCAACCAAAAGCTATAAACAGCTTTTTCGCTTAAATTAAATTTAATTATTATAATTTATCAATTTTATTTAAGTTTTTAAGTTATTTTAGTTTTCGTTCTAAATTCACAAAATGCCTGGATAGCTAAAATTTAATTTCATTATATGTATATATATAAAGAGAGATAGATGTATACACATATGTATTTGTATTATACATGTGTGTGGGGGGCACATGTGTTTAGAAACCCAGAGAGTTCGAAGACTGAATATAAAAAGCGTAAATGCATATATAATATATTGAATTAAGAAAAGGATATAGGGGGAAAACTAAAAAACTTTACATGTATAATCCTTGCGAGAAATTTTAGTCAACTGAATTTTAACAATAGGAAGCTGTATTTTAAGCCCGATATGTGAAGTGACCTTTTTCTGTCACAGCCCCCTGCGAAAAGATTTAAACAGATTATATGCAATGAAGATATTAAATTTACAATAATACACCGCTTGTTACGACGATACTTTCGAGGATAAAGAATCATCTGGCGAAAAGCACGGTTGCCAAAAGTGTTTTGCGTTCATGGCAATTCTAATCCGACAGTCTCGTTTTAAAAATGAAAGATCCAAGGTGATTAGCTAACTTACCGCAGACGGACTATATCAGCTGAGCAAAAAGAGGAAATAAAGGGAATGTTATACAGGTTGGAAAACTTATTGCGCGCACCTGGGAATGTGTAATTCCAATAATGTATCTGTGGAATAATTTTTTCCCTCTGCTTGTACTTCTATGAACTGATCATGCGCAAATACTCTTAGAAAGCTAAGAAATGCCGGTCTACAAGTGACACTCATATGTTATGGGAAAAGGCCTATGGTGATAGATAGGTTTAACAGATTACGTGATCAGTTTTCTGTGGATAAGGCATGCTCTCATAGTAAAAATGAGTTCATAGGAGTTGAGACAGTGTTATTTCATGGGTAAAGTTATTTTTTGTTTGATTATTAGGATATACCTCAGAGCGCTCTGGACCCGAAAATGCTCTAAAAAAGCCCCTAAAGTCTCTAAAAACTTTAAAAACGTTTTAAAAGAGAAAAATACTAAAAAAATGCTAAAAATGTATATGTAAATCAAAATCCGGGCATCAAACTCCTTAGTATCAATTCTAGTTTGCAACTAAATACTTCTCTTAAGTATTGTCATATGGGAGTATGCTTCTTATATTTCATTTTCTAAGAATAAAATTGTCTTACACATAAGGACAAGAGGAACCTACAAAAAGTTATATTTCTAATTTTTATAAAAGTTACTTTTTTAATTTAAAAAATGATAAAACATGAATATTTGCCTGATTTAAAACATATTTTATAGTTGGAAGCATATATATATATATATATATATATACGATAAACTAATGCAAATATAAAGGCTAAATAAGGACTTTTGTTTTGCACACGGATTCTGCCTCTAGCCTTCATGCAATCCAAGACACATACTGAAAAATAAAATCTTTTTTTTTTTTTTTTCAGTATTTCTGCCTGACATCTATTCCTCAGGGCCGTACAAAAACTCTGAATTAGAACACCATACAATCTTAGGCTTGAGATCCAGTTAGTACCTGAGCATATCGTAACACTGGGTAACGAAACGGGAGATGCAACAGCCAAGATAGCAGTGATCGAGCCTCACGTGCGTACACTTGGTGTGCCCCTCCCAGGCTCGTTCATAAAAGCTGTGGTCACAAAATGAAACATTGGCAACATCTATGGGTTTTAATTTGGTTTTGTTTATTTGATTATGGCAGACTACGCTAGGGTTATTTGCCTATGGAGAGGGATACCTTCTTTGAGGACTTTCTAAGGGAAAATGCTCGTATCCACGTTATACATTTTGGAAAATTATGAAAGCTCCCATGCAGCTAGCCCCTTCGCCTGGAGTAGAACTCATCATACTATCAGTGCTAGCTTTACTGCTAGGCCGCTGGTGGACAAACATCTAGGGAAAATAGAGATTACTAGTAGAAGAGTCTTCAGTGTTTTCTCAAAAGTAGATGAGCTGCTGAGAAATGGCTCGCCTCACCTTGCACTCTTTCTAATAGAGCATGGGCTCTTCTTGATTTATATGCATCACTTTAGACGAAATGAAAACAACCAGTGCTTGTATGAGGCGACTCTGAATTACTATCTGTTCGCTTGCAAAGAGACTGCAGAACATCATCTTCGCCAGCCAGGAAAGAATTATATCCATGCTTTGGGGTGCTTTGAAAAATCCCTATGCTCTGAAACACATGCGAAATTTCATCAATATAGTCCATAAGATATCAAGCAGGTTATAGGATGACACTCAGCTGCCACAAAATATCGCCAGCACAGCCCTTCTATATCCTGTACGTAACTTTTGTCCTCCCAATATTCTAAGAACTTGCTTTAACTGTACGTAATTTAATGTACTTTAGTTTCTAAATTATTAACTGCCTTAATTGTTAGTAGTCACACTTAAGGTATTATTGTCTGTGCTATGCATATCCATGCAACTCAGTCATACCGTGTACATGTATTGTATGTATCTATATAATTTTAGTTATTCACTTTGTGAAGGGCCCTTAACAATATTTCAGTTTCATCATGCTATCGTTAACTTCAGCGCTGAACACACGTTGTACCTGAGACATCTTAGTAAAATGTTAAAACTGTATATATTCTCCTCATCCGCATTGCACCCTTCACCCATTCTTGGTCCCATCCAAAACTCACTGGTCCAGACCTCGTCATGGCCCTTGAATTTTAAAAAGATGTGAAACATATCAATTTACTTGCCTCTTCACCAAAGATAGCCCTGATGGAAACCTGCAGTCCAGGAAATTTTGACGCAAAGCTAATTCCGTCAGCTGTGCTACCTGGCCAGTATGCTAAATGTGCCAGAGGATCGGATCCCCGCTGTAGCAGGAAAGGGAAGAAAAGTGTGCGAAAGATTTATATAACGATTTTTGAATTTCAAGTTTTTAAAATGATTAACCAATCATTGCCAGAGATTCTTGCGACAGAAATGCAGAAGGAAAAACTGTGCGCATCAATAAAAGATGATGAAAAGGCTACTGAAATATTTCAAAGTTTTTGCGAAATAGAAAATTCAAGAAAGTAGTTTGTATTAATATACTGTAGAAAAAGAGACAAATCTGCGTTCAGAATGTCATCTAAAATAATTTGGGATAAATTATTTCTTACGTGCATATGTATATAGAATAAAGATAGATTTATGTTTATCCTACTACGAAAAAAATTTATTTATCGTTTTTTTCCCGTTACTTTTTATAATTCAAATGAATGTTATGAAAAATAAAATTTCTAGGTATGAATATTTTAGATGAAATTCTTAATTTTCTTTTTTATTAATTAATATCATTAAATCATAGCTGAGCTTATAAATTACAACTGCAATTTAATTTCTCTTTTATTTAAGTTTTAATGGCATAATGCATTCATAAAAATCGAAAGATCGATCTCTTCTGAAAGCTAAATGTTTCATAAAGACCTTTTTTATGAAATATTAATATAAAATTATTTATATTATTTCTTTATTTAAAAAAACTATTTCCTTTATGTTCAGTCAGTGGGTAGGATTATTATTAAGTCGTAAAATGTTTTCTGCCTGACGTTTCAGATGCGAAACCAGAATTAATGTTATATAACAAACTTTCAAAGGTGAAGAACAATGTGAATATAGGGATACCGAATTTTGTTGAAGAAAGAGATTTTGTCTGTAACTGAAACAGACATTTCATTGTTGATTAGATTCTTTTTTAATCTGTACCAGGATGCTTGCGAAGTGCGGAAAATTTCGCAGAAAAAAGCTCAGGAAGGAAATAACTCCTCGCGTTTGTGTGTGTGCTGTAATTCTTGCTAGAATTTATGTAAATAAATGTGAATCTGCTTCTTAAATTTGGAACTCTGCGAATTATAATTTCAAGCATATTGAAATTCAACTAGTGTAGAAACATCAAATCGGCAGAAAAACATCTGAGTTTTAAAAAAAAATATTTAAAAGTATTGATCATCAAATGAAAGTTAGGAAGTAGGAAGTCATAATCTTCGTAAATCTATATGCTATGCTCAAGAAAATCTTTCTGTAACAAAATGTTTATACGAAGGTCTTCCCAGTAATTTTCACTTTTTATTTTTATTCTTTATTTTTCAATCAAGGTGTTATAGCATTCTTAAGTCGTAAGATATAGACTTGGAAATTTAACTTCTCTGCTAATTTCTGAAGAGTAGATAGAAAGTGAGAGTTCTGCGACCTGCGGTGTGCGGTGTGGGCGTGGTCAGTGAGGTGCGCGCGCTGCATTGTGCAACGCCACCAATGACATCACCGGAGGAGTTCGCGTGGTCACAAGTTGGGTTTCGTTGTTATTCTGTGGCAACGACCCTATGTTTCAAAGTTTTTATTTTTTGTGGCAACGACAATATTTATTTATGTTTATGGCAACGAGCTCTTAAACAGCGTGTTTGGAATATCAGTTTTATTATTTTTAGTTATTTAATGCGGGATTATTTTTTATTTTTTAATTATTATTAATCATTATATTTAATTATTTTCCTTTATTATTTTAAGTATTTAATCATTATTTTTAATTGTTTCATTATTTAACTATGAATCATTTTTAATTATTTAATCCGTCATTTTTTTAATTAGTTTTAATTGAGTTTGTATCATTTTCCTCGCATTTTAAAAATAACTCCACGGCAGGGATTCCAGCTCGCTATCTCTGGGATGGGAGTGTGGCGCTTTACCGCTCAGCAACCTTTTCATGCTTCGAACTTGTTATTTCACCTTGTCCGCCCTTTTTCTCCATTTGACCTTGTACATAGGAAACCGCCATGATGTCACTAGGCTGAAGGATAACGCATGCGTGAACCTCACTTTTTAGCTTTCTAATCCATTACTTTAATCTTTGCTGCTTTAAATATAAGATTTCTCACAGATTAAATTTTTTCGCTTTATTTTATTAGGCTATTTTTCATTGTTTTCCTTTTTTTCTTCTCGTTCTTTACTAAATTAAATTTACATGTTTTGCTTTTCGAAACGTAAATTTTACTATCGCAAATTAATGTTTCCACAATTTTATTCCCGTTGAAGAAAAATTATTTTTACATTTTCTTTTCACTTTTTATTTTGCAAATTTTTTCCCCCATATTTAATCCTTTTCATATTTTTACTTTACAAAGTTTTTTACGTTTAACTTTCTTTTTTTTGACAAAAGATATATTTATTTTTACAAGTTTAATTTTTCCTTTTCGCTTTTTATTTTAAAGAAGTTGTTACTACATTTTTCATTTTGTTTTCAAAAAAGTAATATTTATTTTCATAATTTTTTCCACTTCTCTGTTTCCACAAATGCAATTTTTTTTCGCCTTGTGTATTTTACTTCCAAAAGTAAATTGAAATTTTTTTTTCACATTTTTTTTTCTTTTTCATAAATGTAATTTTTTTCTATTCTTTAGAATTTTTTCTTGTTATGTTTTTATTTTGCTCTTAACTTCTTTCCTTTGTTTTAAATCTTATTGATGTTACATCTCCATTTCCCTCTGGAGTGCTTTATGGATAACATTTTCTGGAATTTTAAACAGTATTCTTCTATATTCGTAGAATTTATAATTCTACTAAAAATATTTGTAAGAGCGAGGGTCAGATGCTCACTTAAAATCTCAGGAGATTGCTGACATGTTTTCTCCGCTGAAACCGCTTTTTATGGAAAATTGCCTTATAATCAATTTTGTATAATTACTATCCAGATTTTGGAGAGTACCTGATCTTCATTATACCACGTTTTTAATAAATTTACGTTTTATATGCCATGCCATTCCCAAAATAAACTTCTAATAGGAAGAATATTTTCACATTCTACTTAATTTCTTAGATCTGAAGAATTTCTTTTACTTCCAAGTTTTTACCTTATGCCTACATATGCTACATTTATTCCATTCGTCTTCTTATTACTGATAGGTAAATGATGATTACGTGAAAGATTAGGAATACTAAAGTTCATATGTATGTTGAATAATGAGAACAAATCCGCCATTCTTTCATAATTGATTAATACGCTGAATAAGAAACTTTTAAGAAAATATCAGTTTCATTCGCGTGAATAAAATAAACACATTTTTCAAAAACATCCAAGAAATCTATCAGTGTCAATATAAGCGATCTACAAATATATTTTGAAGTATTTAAATAGCTCATAGGCTGGAAATAAACTAAAAAGTATCGAGAATTTATTGGCATATACCAACAGCAAAGATAAAATAGTTTCCAATAGCAAACATACCAATAGCAAAGAGAAATCAGTTTCGAAATATCACTACCGAGAGCGTACTCTCAAATATTTACAAAAAGGCAACGACATCACAAATACATAAATTTTGTGGAACGTGACATTATTTAAAATTTTTCGTTCCAAATTTTAGTTCTGATATAGAAAAATATACATTAAATAATTTAACGTGGGTGTTCATATACATGTTTGTAAAGAAACAAATATGTAAATATTTTGATGATAATATCGTTAGGAAAATTTTCTGTACTAAACATATGTGGCTACGAAATTTTTCGGCAAAGCGAAAAGTCAATAATCATTTCTATTCTTCATTTGAAAATAAGCATTATAGATTAATTAATTAATAATTAACCAAGAGTGCAGCAAAGTACATATATAAATTATTTTGCCACTCAGTTATGAACATTTGATTAGGATGTATCCAGAATCTTCAAAATTAGTATTGAAACGTTCAGTTTAAACTTTACGTTTTTACTAAAAAAATCTCTGTCATAGTGAAATACTGGTTAAAACTGTGCTAGCAGAATGAAAAAACGTACCTTTTTTAAAATATTCGCGTGATATGTAATAAAAATGAAAAGCATGGCCCCGGTTCAGGAATGCAATACAAGACGTTAAGTAAGTAAAAGTTTCGAAATTAAGTTTTTTTTTGTCACATACGAAATGCAATGAAAAAGCGAAAATTAGCAATATATTAGCACTGGACTAGGAAACAAATTTTCAAAGATAATCAAGTGGTTTGAAAATTAATTAATTAAGTATAATATGTACAAATTTTTTCTTCGTAATAAGTTATGGATTTTTTCGTTTCAGTAGACTGAAGTCGGAAAGTACAAATTTCGTAATGAAACACTCATTTCAGCCTTTAAGATTTTATTCAAAAATGCAATAAATACATGTGTGCGCTAATAAAATTCGACCTGAAAAAATGAGTATTTAGGGGGGAAACATGACTTTCTTCACGTATTCACTTGATATGCAATACAATAAGTTATAAGATAACCCTGGTTCATCAATACAATCTATTAGGTATGTACGGTTAATTGTTCATTTCGAATATGATAAAGAAGAAACTTTGAGTCAGAGAGAAACATGTTTACAAAATAAGGGCTCTTATTTTCGTAGAAATTTAAATCAAAGGGTTGATGTTTCTTATGAAGATGAGACATTTTTTTAGACATGTTTCTAAAGAAAATAGCGTATAAACTTCTCTTTAAAAAAGAAATAGACGTTACAAGAAAATCTATGACAATGCAAGTAAGTGATCATGGTGACTTAGACAAAATATTCAATGTCTGTATGAGCTGGGTTAAAAGTCTCCGTTATCTACATGCGAATACATCAGTGTCAGAAAAAATTAATCGATCCCTATAGTATACTAAGATAAAAGTTCCATTTCTTTTCTTAATTTCTGGTTCAGCGTGGTAGTGTTGTTGAAGTTAAATCTTCCAAAGTGTAACAAAATTATTAAATGAAACAATATAACTATCTAGTAAAAATTTATTCCCAAGTCTTTACAAGGCGTCGTAAAAGATAAAAAGAAAAGTATTTGAAAATTAAATGATTTGCAGTGGCAGTATGTAAAAAAAAAAAGAAGGTAAATTTACTTGGGATGCAGAAAAAGAAACGTTGAAGGATTCAAAGTGAAGATACTTATATAAACTTTCCGAAATGAAATGTACAGTATTTCTGGAAATATTCACTTTACTTCTAACTTGTTTGTAATTTTGTTAAAACATATGTAATGAACATATGTGAGACACGAAAGGTGCATTTGGAGGCGAAAAATAACAAACATATAGCTATCTGGCAATGAATCAAATTTCATTGTAAAATGTAATGTATGAGAAGTAGAAAAATTGTAATGAACTACTGAATTCGGTTAATTTTCATCTCTGCATACTGATAAAATGTTACTTAAATTCTCTAACTTCATGGCTTTCCTCAGACACTGGGAAGCCCAACGGTTGTCTGAGCATTTAATGGGTTTACTTCAAAGATATTAAAGAAATAGCGTTTGGGGAAAATATGGACCTTTTCAAGAAAAAAAGTGTTCTCTTAGGTTCTTTCGGTATTATAATTATAAACAAAATGCAAAAATTAAGTAAATACGTAGATAAATCTCAGGAGAAAACGGTAAAGTAAGACGAAATGTTTTCTTAAAGTCTGTAAATGGGGAACAGGGATCATTATAAATTTAAAAAAAATCATAGTTCATATACAGTGCACTAAGATTTTTTCTACCGATCTATGAATTCACAACAATCAGCGAAAAAAGTCATTTATCGCGTTCGCTTGCTTACGGTATATTCTCTCGTCATTCTAATCTTTTTGCTTTTGAGTTGTATTATTTCTCAAGTTGTAATATTTCTGAATCTAAAGCTTTAAAACACAAAAATCACGCTGATTTACCAACTTGTGCCTAAATGAACAACCATCAAAATACAACCATCAAAACGGAAGATTTTAGTATAAGTAAATATACTACAGTCAAAATAAAACTGAAAATACTTCATTATTTTTCATGCCTTGTTCATGAAACTAGTTAAGGTTCTTATTCCTGACTTATGACGTTCGGAACATTTTCAGAAAAAATATTCATTTCTTATTCATGTTTTGCATACTCTGATACTAATTTTGTTGGAAATCTGGCGTTTTCTTATTCTATTTTACATTTCACTATTATGGTTTGGCTTGGAAAAAAGTTTTTTTTTCTATGGATATGGCATACCTCTCCTATATGTCTGCGACTATTCTAATAAATTACATTACCAACTAGTGTTAACAAGGTGACATCATGTTAAGAATTCAAGTGATGTTTTCACAATAAGAAAATCAAGGTGTAGAAAATGTTTAGTGGTTTTATGTAGGATGTGCACAATAAAATCCAAGATATTTTTGTAAAGTTTTTAAAAACCTTAATATGGGTTAGTAATATAAAGGAATCCTTCTGCTGAATAAAAAAGGAGTGTTCTGAGTGTATTCATGCAAATGTCTGTAGAATAAAATAATAAGAAATGAATACTGTTGATACGTAACTGAACTAAACTGGGTAGAAATGACCCATGTATTGGTTTGAGCGAACTTTATGACATGAAAAAAATATTTATTACTCCTTATAGGATTTCTTCAAAGTCTTACAGTAAGGAAACTTGTGTAAGTCTGTACATATTTATTGAGAAAAGGAATCAGAAATGCAACAGGAATATACTTTAAAACAGGATAAAAGTTTAAGCTGAGGATAAATGTTGAAATGCAAAGTGTAAAATTTACATTTGTTAGACACAGTTTGGCGAATCCTTTGAATAAAAGCAAGACGTGTAAAAGAGAATTCGTAATGTTTTGCGTAGTATTTGATAAAGTTAGTACAGTCATTAGTAATTAGTGCAATAGATTAGAAGGAAAAGTTCTGAGTATCTCCTATTTAGTCGTATGAAAAGTAAGAAATGTAATATTCAATTAAATTGCATAGAAGAATACTGTTTAAAATTCCAGAAAATGTTATCCATAAAGCCCTCCAGAGGGAAATGGAGATGTGACATCAATAAGATTTAAAACAAGGGAAAGAAGTTAAGAGCAAAATAAAAACATAACAAGAAAAAATCCTAGAGGATAGAAAAAAATTACATTTATGAAAAAGAAAAAAAAAATGTGAAAAAAAAAATTTCAATTTACTTTTGGATGTAAAATACATAAGGTGGAAAAAAATTGCATTTGTGGAAACAGAGAAGTGGAAAAAATTATGAAAATAAATATTACTTTTTTGAAAACAAAATGAAAAATGTAGTAACAACTTCTTTAAAATAAAAAGCGAAAAGGAAAAATTAAACTTGTAAAAATAAATATATCTTTTGTCAAAAAAAAGAAAGTTAAACGTAAAAAACTTTTTAAAGTAAAAATATGAAAATGATTAAATATAAGAGATAGCGAGCTGGAATCCCTGCCGTGGAGTTATTTTTAAAATGCGGGGAAAATGATACTAACTCAATTAAAACTAATTAAAAAAATGACGGATTAAATAATTAAAAATGATTCATAGTTAAATAATGAAACAATTAGAAATAATGATTAAATACTTAAAATAATAAAGGAAAATAATTAAATATAATGATTAATAATAATTAAAAAATAAAAAATAATCTTGCATTAAATAACTAAAAATAATAAAACTGATATTCCAAACACGCTGTTTAAGAGCTCGTTGCCATAAACATAAATAAATATTATTTGCCACAAAAAGTAAAAACTTTGAAACATAGGGTCGTTGCCACAGAATAACAACGAAACTCAACTTGTGACCACGCGAACTCCTCCGGTGATGTCATTGGTGACGTTGCACAATGCAGCGCGCGCACCTCACTGACCACGCCCACACCGCACACCGCATGTCACAGAACTCTCATTTTCTATCTACTCTGAAGAACTTGGATGAAAACTACATTTAAACTTTTTTGCCTTGTAATGTTAAGTACTTTTTGTTAGTCAATCAGTTTAGAGCCATAAGTAATTGATCCAGCAATGTACCACTCAATGATCGAGTCAGGACATAGAAGTATTGGATGTGAATGAAAAAATAACTCTGAAAGCAAGGGAATAGGGTTCATGAAAATTTTAATTTCACATGCAAAAACATAAATAAATAAATAAAATTTTCACAAGCAAATTTAAATTTCACATTCAGAAAATTTTTTTGAAAATCTCGAGTGTTCTAGGTTTCCGAATATTGAAGCATATACTCAGAAAGTAACTATTTAACACCATATAAAGGAAAAGAATCTGCTACAAAAAGTAAGTGACACATCAGAAATCAGTAGGTTTATCAATTCTGGGTGAAAGGAAGGTTTCCTACATATTGTGCAAAAAATTAAATTATATTCACGTTAAAAAACATTAAATTAAAAAAAATTAAATTATGTTCATGTGTTGTGGTTCAGTTTAAATAATATTAAGTAATAAAAATTTAAACGATATGATAGTGACGTAAATGTACTGTATATTCTTTATACTTTTTATTTCTGCTTTGAGTTTTTTATTGAATGTTTATGACAGATTTGGAAGGTTTTTCTCCCTTATTATGCCGTGCCTTCATGGTGTAACTGGGAAACACATCAAACTAGTAACCGGAAAGTCCTTAGTTCGAATCCTAGCGAAGTCCTAGCTGATTCTTCGTATTTCCTGAGCTAAAAAAAAGTGCCTCCACAAATTTATGTTTAAAGCTATTTAAATGCTCTCAGTTCCAAATTCTAACATTCAGTATCTTTTGAGCAATTATTGAAATATCCTTCTTAGCTTCCATATTAAAAAAATAATAAGTTCATAATAAGTTATGAATTTATAATTAGGAAGATATAGTATAAAATTTTCTGGTCTCATTTATTAACGTCATTCCGTTCCATATATTCAAAGTTTCTTTAGAAATGTTTCCAGTCAAGAAAATTTTTTGAATATTTGAGATTTCTTGAATAAAATATTGCAAAGTAAACAACGTTTAAATGTGTAAAAAAAGGCAGTAATTTATTATGGTTGAACTCGGTAGAGCTAGCCGGGCAGCTTCTAAGAAGATTTTTAAAGACTGATACACTATGACAAAACCCGAAAAAATTTTGCAATCTACCTAAGCCGAGCGTAATAGTTTAACGGGCAATACGCTAGTGTCACCAGTCTTATTCATTTTGCAATTAAGTACCTGCTGCTGCTGTTAATAATTTTACTGCTTAATAGAT
This sequence comes from Stegodyphus mimosarum, assembly GCA_000611955.2. NCBI lineage: Eukaryota > Metazoa > Arthropoda > Arachnida > Araneae > Eresidae > Stegodyphus > Stegodyphus mimosarum. The sequence goes on from KK117881.1 coordinate 766,887, forward strand.
TTGCGACAAGCAGCTTTAACATTAAAAAGTACTTTTGCATTTGCTAGAAAATCTTTATATCTCTTTTGAATGCTAGATTCCTATGATTAATAAAATCTGAGAATTTTCAATGTGTAAATTATATTTTTCACAGTAAAGAGGTCTTGTTGCTATCTCATGTAACGAACTTAAAGCTGATAGGATATTAGAGACTTAAATAATTAACATATAGTCATCTTAAAGAAATTACTGATATCTCATGATCTAATAAACTTGATATTGACTAGACGTTGTACCTAAAATATCGAAAGTACAGCAAGCTATTAAAAACATAAAAATCTATTAATTCACAAGTCTTTCTTAAATGATGAGCAATATTCTATCAAGAAAATATCTTAATCCAAGTCCATTTACTTCATTAATCCATTGAACTTATTTTTGTGCCCTTTCTACTTTATTCTATAGCGTGCGAAACATTTCGGACGTACGACTCAGATTTGGTATTTTTTGTATGGTATGAAATGTTAAGTCCATGAAAGGGTGCGTTAAACTTTTGAAAATAAAATACAATAGAAACTGTATACTTTTTTTACATTTCTTTTAATATTTAGACAATACGCTTTTCTATCTTTTTGTTACTATATTTTATACTTTATTTCAAATAAGGCGACTTGTATCTGAGCGTATATACTAGTATTTACAGTATGTTTCTCTTTACGAAACATTGGTATTAGGAAAATAATGTGTTTTAAAAGACATTTAACCTTTTTCTGTTCCTAAAACAACATTGGATTAAATTTTTATTTGCTTAATTCACTTAAAAATAGATTGAACATTATCATGAATTTTTTTTAAATGTTTTAATCTACTTTTGCGTGAATTTCTCAAATCACTGGCAAAAGTACTTTTTTCTTTTGTGGTATTAATTGTATGTGAATAACTAACTGTAAGCCTGTATCGAAAAACGTTTCTTTAGGACATTTAGAGCTCGTTTCTGTTTGGGCTAAAATGTAGTAAATTTTCTTCATTATGCTGGCATTGTTTCTAGAGAAAGTAAATACTACTACAAAACTTAAGTTACATTGAATTATTTAAACTATACTAATGCTTCGTACTGCATATACTCCCGCCGAGCTTTGATCTGGATGTAATTTTTCTGAGCTTTGATCTTCTTTTACATTTTCTCAATTTCTGTTCGTCAATTTATCATGGACCTGTTATTCCCGGAAAGGTTTGTCGTAGCCATTTTTCTTAATACAATGTTCACTAATACAAAGTTCACACGTATTTCTGTGCATGCATCATAATGAATATTTTAATATTGATTTTGAAAAAAAATATATATTATAGAACATTTTGCACGTAAAATATTCAAGACTGTATGTGTCCTTTTTTATGCATTCTTCATAATTATGAACATTGTGACTAATTTTTTAAGTTAGCTGGTTTACGAGACGAAAACGTGTTGATGGATTTACTAATTGTAAAAAGAGGAAACTTTATTACCCGAGTTTTGTTTGCCAGCGTTTTATTTGAAATATTTATCTAATGGCTGCTTAGATTGAAAACTGGCTTTTATTTCCCTTTCTTCTTTGAGATTTTGATGTAATGGCTGTTTAATGCCGTTTACTGACTACTAAGATGCTTCACGATTTATTAGCCTTTCTTTTTCTTTTTGTCATCAAAAAGGGAATTTACGTAAACATTCTTCAACTGCTATCCCTTTTCTGAATGCCGAATACAAATACATCACATTGAAATGTTTAGTAAAAATTACTTTTTTTTTAGATGTGATTAATATCATTTTTACGTATGTTCGAAAATCATGAGACGACAGCATCATCAATGAAAAAATTAATTTTATTTATACGAATATAGTGCATAAAATAAATAAATGCTCTGTATTCTACATAATTAGAATTACATCCGCACATTCATTTTGATTTTTATCGTAATGAATGTAAAGCTTCGTTATAGTGGGTACAATAACAAGCATAGAATGTACAGATCTGATACAACAATTAGTTTTTTTTTTTTTGGCCAAATACGCTGATCGCTTTGATACAAAGAAACTAAAGCTGCAAACATAAAAATATGAAGTCTGAAGTAATATAATAAATATTCTTTCATTTTAAAGATAATACAAACAATTATTTATAATCAAAAGTATTAAACACTTCACAGTGAAAAATATTTAGAATGATTCCTTAACTCCATTATTATTATGATCCTGTATTCTATTTTTTATGAAATTTGAAATAATATAATAAATATTTTTTCATTTTAACACTAATATAAACAGTTATTTATAATAAAAAATACTAAAAACTTCGCAATGAAAATATTTAGAATAATTCCCTAGTTGCCTTATTATTATCCTATATTCTTTTTCCTCCTTACAGTAATATGTACACTCTTCGGCTTCATAAATCCATCGGATGAATAATTACAAGGGACTTAAAGTACATTAACATCAAGTTTACATTAAGTACTATTTACATTCTCAAACCCGACACTAAATTTTAAACGTAAATATTAGTAAATGAAACTTCTGAGGCATTTAAATTACTCTTAGTATTATTGGAGATTTTTTAAACTAATACTTTTGTTTTAAAATATGATCACATTTAGAAAAAGAGTAACCCATAAGATTATTACTTTTATGATTAGTTCAATTTTTTAAGCTATCAAAACTACAAATTTTAATGCAGAAAAATTTGTAAATTTTTAAACAGCATAAAATTAAAAATTTTAAAATGTCATTTCTGTGCAAGAAAATGAGAAGTGAGTTTAATATTCAGAAGCCATATTTCTCCATGTATGTACAAACAGTAGTTCTACTATTTTATAAAGTACGTCTATCAAATATTCACATAATAGTACAGTAAGAAATATTTCAAGAAAAAGGATAAACATGACCATCTAGCATCGGAAAGTTTACACAAAATACTAATGACAATTATAAAAAACTCATAAAATTTACAAAATGCTCATACAATATATAAAATACAATTGACAAATATAATGTATTCAAATTTGGCAAATCTGTTAGTCTGTCATGAAATTTTAATCATTTTTAAAACATTATACAACAGAAAGTGCTTTAGTAAGGCCATATGACTAGACACATCTTGAATGGTTGATCGTATATCCATAGCTCTGCTTTAAGAAATATATCAACTGAGAGGCTTTCAGACGAAGACAGTTTTAATCACATAATAACTTTTAACACACATATACGAATGTTGATGCAGAACAGAATTTTTAGAAAAATATTCTTAGAAAAATAAGCAATGATTTTTTATTTAGGAGTTTCTTTGCAGGTATACGAGTATATATATATAAAGATCCAGTTTTTTTCTTTTATTAAATGATCTTGCCACAACACCTATGATAGAGTGACAGTGCGTAATATAAGTCCTATCTTATATTACGCATTATATTATATCCTATCCTATCGCATTATATTACCCAGTCTTATCTTATATTAAGCGCAATACAGGTCCTATCTTATATTACGCCCTGAAACCACAGTTCCAGGCCCAGCAGTTCAGAAGGAACTGAATAGTGAAATCATTTTGAAAAACTTCTGAAACATTTTGATGAAGGAAACGTTTGAAATTTAGAGGAGGGAAATCAAAACTTAGAAACAAAAAAGTGAATAATTCATAGTATTTACATGTTTTAATTTTTTTGTGAAGACGTTTTCTTAGTGATGTAAGTAGGTTGGCTTTTTACAATAACGTGATAAATATATTTTAACCAAAAAAGCCTACAATCGTTCCCATGTATTTAATCAAATATTTTTAGAAAAACTGGATTAGTATCTTATTCCTTTTTAGAAAAAATTTCCATTCATTTTACGCCATTCATAAGTCTTCAAATACACTATTTTAGCGAATTAAAATTTTAAATTTTCATATGATTTTTACAATAAATTTCTAAATATTGCTGCACAAAGAAAAATACAGCTAGTCTTAAGCTATCGTAAATTAATTACAGAATGCTTCTGAAAGAGACTTTCTTCTCTCGAGGACTGATTAGATCTACGAAAAGAAATTGAAAACTTAATGGATTAAAGATATAGTAAAAGAATAGAAACCATTGATACGGGCTTCATTAGTGGGCTCTAGTAATCAGAGACCAATTAGAGCAGCCGTTATCTGCGCTTTGAGGCTTCCCAATTAGTAAAGTTAAAGCCTAATTCATCATTTTTAAATAGGAATAAGTCATAGTAGCTGCATACCGCGTTATATAGAACTTAATATAAGGCATATATTATTTTCACTATTCTTCTATGAAATGACTTATTTAAATTTTATTCATTCTTGTGAATTTTTGATATTTTTACGGCTATATCTAAAGTTTTTTTATGGTCTTTATGTTTTTTTATAATTATAGGTTTTCTTCTAAATATTACGATCTTATTTTCCTTACTCTTATATTCATCATATTAATTTCCGGAATTTGGATATTATGCAGGGTAAATCGTTGAATAAGAGCATATGTTTACTGAAACTATATAATAAAATTGACATAGATTTTATGAATAAATATTTTCAAATAAATTACTTTAAAAAGTCAAATGTATTACGGAACAAAAATATTTAATTTTTATCCTAATTAAGCATTTAAACAGCTAAAAAAATACAAATATATAATTGTAAAATTGTTTTCTAAAGTATATTTTCAGACTTGTTAGTTTGAGATTAAATTATATTGGCATGTGAGGTTAAATGATGGCTGAAAATTAACATTTTAAAAGGCTTGATTATAAGAAACATAAATGTTGAATTTAGCGTATGATACAACGGTCTTTTGTCAAGCACATGTAATGTACGGAAACTATAGTTTTTGAAATGTGTCGAAGATGCAAAATTATGTTCTTTTTCAAGAATTACCTGAAACATAGTTTGCGGATAATTTTATTTCTGTAACAAGCTATGATTCTAATTCAGCAAACGTATAAATCTAAGATTTAAACAGAATTTCTCGCATTCTGTCTAAAGTTTATGATTATTTACAAACTGAATACACTGTAAGCATAAATATTAACTTAGATTGGAATTTGACAAAAAATTGAAATTATAACTTTGCTGATAATAGCAAAAAATTGAAATTATAACTTTGCTGGTAATAGAATTAAATATACTCTCTAATATATACCTAGGCTTTTTTTTACATTTATTTACTGAAAAGGGAGCCTCAATTAAAACAACAGAATTTATTTATTCTTTAAAAGTGATTTATTGCACATATAGCATGCTTTTCATACAAGTTTCATTTTAACACGAAAGAAATGTACCATGACTCGCATTATGCATTCTAGCTTTTACAAACTATTCAGTATGTATCGCCACATAATAATTTTCTTGGATTTAAATTAAAGAATATTTATTTAAAATGTCTACGCATTAAAACTATACAAACTAAAATTTAAAAATTTCAAAAAGCATGCATACTTCGGCTAATACTTACAGCAAAGAAACAATGCATACTAGACACATTACTGATTACGCATTTGGATTATTATAGAGCTTTTAAACATATTTTTGTCAAAGGGTGCCTGTAGCTGACGTCAACGATAGATTCTGAGGCGGCTGAGGAACACTGGAAACAAAACTGGGAACTGCGCTAGCTTGATGATGATGGTGACCATGCAGATACATATAATAATTATAGTTTTGTGCCGCAACAGCAGCTGCTGCTGCTGCATCGGGTGTTGGAAACTGAGAAAACTGGCTTCCTGCCGTCACTGCCATCGGTGTTGCAGGCTGGAAACCCATAGAGTGCCCCAGTAAATCTGAGACTGAATGGGCGGAGGGCCAAGACCTTGGCGTAAGTACAGGTGGCGAAGTTACGTTTACTTTGGTTGTTATCGTGAGTGGGACAGGGGACGTGTGTGCTGGAGATGGCTGCTGCTGTGATTGACTGCCATTGCACTGATACGGGTAGATAGCTCCATAGAGATGCCGAGCAGTATCTTTGTCCAAGCCTCCGTATGTCGTATTCACAGCGATTTTATGTCTTAAGATCCTACTAATGCTGCTGACACTTGGCACGTTGTATTTGTCACAAATACCATCCATTAACAATTTGTCTCGTATTTCCCAGGCAAAAATTCCCGGGTCTTTCTGTTTTAGTTCTCGAATATACGATACCACTTTTGGAGTTGTGACACGCGGTTTACTGCCTCCAATGGCTCCAGGTAGTATAGAACCTGTTTCATGATACCTAGCTAAAATTTTCGATACACAGCCATGGGATACTCTCAATTGCCGGGATATATCACAAGGACGTACTCCCAGTTGAGCTAACTCCACAATCCGAAGCCTTATTGCGTTGGGCAATGGTCTTCCATTCACGAATACGCCCCCTAATTGATTTACTTCTCCATAGCTCTGAGTCTCTGAAATAAATTAAAACCATTATTAATAACGGGCATTTAATTGAAATACAGCAGTTTGAGATATATCATCAAGAAATATAATGAAAACAAGCTAAAATATAGACTAGAGCTTTATATTAAACCGCATATGAAACTGTATATACACTTAATGTATACAAAATTTCATGTCATACTAATTGTAAAACTCTGGCTGTAGTCCCTGCAATTCAATTGTGTGTTTTCTAAGTTAATAAAATTATTTAAGCAGATCCGTTAGGCAAGTTCTTCTCAAAGGAAATGAATTTAAATTAAATTTTGAAGTGAAGTACAATAAAAAATCTGTATAAATTTATTCCAAGTTATGAAGACCCCACTAACTGTACATTTGAGCAAAATTACTGAGAAAGGATGATTGCAAGTAATTATGGGGATGGTTACACTATGTGAATGTGATGAGAATTTTTTCCTTTTTTATTAGCCTTTCAAGGCAAAAAGCAGAGAGATATTTTTGGAAGGTTGCGTAATGCAAGAAGATTATCTATAGATTGAAAAGAGCCTAATTTTGAATAACACGTCATAATTTCACTTGTGAATATTATATACTAGAAATAAAAATCACTTTGAAAATGACAAGTCCCTTTCTAGAGATGAAATAGCATTTTACACCAGCATTTAAATAACTTAAACTGATCTCTTATATAATAACACTAGCAAGAAATATTATCAACAAAACACCATTCAAAAGGTTGCTGTCAGTTTTAACCATTGAGAAAACATGAGATTTCTTCCTTAAATAAACTGCATCAAGATATGCACGTTTAGAAGTACACTACTTTAACAAAATAATCGTTGTAGTTATTATTCATTTTTGATCGTTTAAACTGGTACAAAGTTAAGAAAAAATATAAAGACCTTTAATATGTATTTAGAGTGTATGAAATGAAATCAAATTACAAAACTTCCGCTTTGATAGCTTTGTTTTTCAAACAAATTTGTTTCTTCTCATTTTATCAATTTTCTAAAAACTTATTACCTATTTAGATACTTCAATAATTTTTCACTACTGGAAAATTTCACTACTGAAAAACTTCATGCTAATATAAAACCCCTTTTTCTTTTACCTTGAAATAATGCGAAATAATTAGAGAAACTTACCTGTAGCACGAGCATATATGTTATAGGCTCACACGCTTAATGTTTAAAGATTATCATTTACAAATTATATTGATAGCTAAAGCTACCACAATAAAATTGTTTTCAGTGTATACATAGCAATTCAAAACGCCATAAGTTATTTTAAAACACTGTTTGCATTCTTAAAAAGAATCAGAGAAAACTGACTTGAATGAAATCTGGTTTGCATTCTCTTAAAAGTAATCCCTTCCTGCATTTATGCACATATTATTCCCTGCATTGTGACTATGAACATTATTTTTTACCTATTTGACCTAGAAGCCTTTGAAGTGTTGTCGAAGATTCACCACCATAGGGATAAGTAATGCTGGGATCAACAGCCGACATGCTAAAACCCCAATTGACAGGCAACCTTTTTGTTGGCGCAGAAATGCTCTAAAAAACTAAATGATGGTAACAGATTACACGAAGCTCTCAGTGGTCTTTCATCCCCCCCCTATTTGCAGATTTGGCTATGAGCTTTTTTACTTCTCAGTGAAAACAATCGAGTTGTAGGGTGCCGCAAATGACATTCATGCTGACAGTAGGTGTTCGGCATACTTCGGTTGACGTATAGGAAACATTTCATTCAGTATGGAAACATAGTATAAACGTAAAAGAAATTGCTCTGAAAGGGATAGAGGCTTTAGATTCTGATTAAAGACATTCTGATGATTAAATTGTCATCTTGTTTTTATATCTCTTCTTTATTGTCATCTTGTACATGTCTCTTGTAAAGAAATTTAATACACAGAAAGCGTTAAAAAATTAGACCTATTTCAAATAGTAATCAACCAAAATAATTTGAGTTACTCATCTTCATTTGTATAGTAAAGAGAAAAGCTCTAGGAGTTAAATGTCATTTACACAATAGTAAAAATTTAAAATGTTGTTTTTTGGCTGCCAATTAGATTAGTTCTGGTGTAGAATTTGCACAAAACGCTATCTATTTCGAAGGCGGAGACATAGGTACCTTTCCGCCAGAAAAGCTTCAGGAGAAAATGTTTTTTCATTCTTTATTATCAAGCTTTGCACAAAAGCAGTGGTAGATCTTTAAACTCAAAGATAACAATAAAAAAGATAAAAGAACAATTTTAAAATCTTTGTCGCTCAGCGTTTTGTTTGAATTGTGCTCTGTATTATAGGCTACATTTACTTAAAGGAAATCCTTTAGATTCTCATTTTCTATTTTAAAAGTTTGCACAAATATATTACATATTGGGAAAGTGTTCGTTAACTTCACTTCGAAAATGATTTCTATTAGTGCGTAACATTACTACGAAGAAAGACTACTATGACTGCATGTTAATAAAAAGCTAAACAATCTGGATAATAAAAAGTATGGAAGCTTTCTATTGAAGAAAAATGGAAATCCTACACAGAAATACAGCTCAGAATTACTGCAAAATCCTCATTAATTTTCCAAACATTGCACTACATGTTGTATTCAAATCAAGGAACTCTTAAAAATTATTCACATTTTTATGTTGATAAAATGCTATGAATCTGCATAATACTGCATAAGGGGGAGGTTTGCCTTTGCGGAAGACAGTTGAAAGGGAAATTGACTCATATTCACGTTACACATAGATGCTTTAACGGAGGACTACTCTAGTGAATGCGAATTCGATACGCTCAATAAAATCAAACATCGCGATTGAATGAAATGACATTGGTTTCAGCTATACGGGAGTTATTAATCAACTAAAACATTTTTGTAATGTTACAAGAAATTTTTTGTTGCCTATTAACAGCTGTAAATTTGTTTATGAGCTTACAGTATTGTTAAAACAGGAGAGAGGAAGCACCCTTTATCATTAGCAGGAAAACAAGTATTCTCAGTTAAATTCTCTGATATCTCTCCCATGCCTGAAACTAGGATGGAGCTAAGAATTTATTTCAAAAAGAATTTTAATTAATTTTCAATCGCATATGAACATATTAAACAAATATTGTATGATGCTGATCCTGACACAATAGATGAGGCTACGAAAGATGCTCTGAAGTTTTATTAAAGCATCGCCATTTATCCCAAATTGAATGACAAGATGGAAAAATTGATCTAGCTCTGTTCAAATATATTTACTCAGTTTTTCATAAAATTGCGGTTCAATCAAACATTTGTGTCATTAAAAATTTTAAGATGTTGAATTTTATCAATTATTTTACGTACACTGACGAGCAAAAACATTATGACCATCCCCACAGTTTTCAATGAACTCATCTGGATGACGTGGAGGGCACGTATTTCAGTAGAAATGGTATTAAACTGCTGCTGGAGAAGGTAAGGTATCATCTGTGCAGTTACTTTTGCGAGTGAGGGGAAAGGCTGCTGATCTAAGCGAATTTGACAGACGGCAGATTGCAATGGCCCGAAGACTCGGAACGAGTATTCCCGAAACTGTACGACTGGTAGGTATTTCACGATGTGCCGTTATTAGTATTTATCCAAGCCCAGGGTGTTAGATGTCCACGCGTCATGAAAGAAAAAGGACGTCGGAGACTGTCCGGCTTGGCAGAGCAAAATCGGGGCCAGACAGTGGCTCAGCTGACAGTCCAATACCATGCAGGTCCAAGTGCAAGTGTGTCAGAACAGACAGTTCAACGTACACTGTTGGATATGGAACTGCGCAGCAGACGTCCTACTTGTGTGCCTCTGTTGACCAAGCGTCATTGTCAACTAAGCCTAAAGTGGGTCCGGGAACATCTAGACTGGGCCATGAATAAGTGAAAAACAGTTCTCTGGTTGGATGAATCACGATTTCTCATTCATCATGTCAATGGTCAGGGCAGCGTACGCCGTCTTTCAGGCGAATAGTCGCTCCCCCCTGTACAGCGGTCATACACAGTCTGGTGGTGGCAGTATTATGCTTTGGAGGACATTCTTATGGGTGACTCTGGGACCCTTACTTGTGGTAGAGCAGACCATGAAAGCTGCGGACTATCTGAGCATATTTGCGAATCATTTGCACCCTTGCATGACATCTGTCTTTCCAAGTGGAAATGGAAACTTCCAGCAACGTCCCATGCCACAAGGCTCGAATTGTGTTGGAGTGGTTTGAGAAGCATAAGGATGAATTCTAGTTAGTGTCCTGGCCACCTAATCCATCGGATCTTAACGCGATAGAGAACATTTGTGATGTCATGGAGCACCGTTAGAGCTCAAACGCTCCCATGTCGGAATATCTCAACTTTGCGTCACCGCTGCTTAGATATTTGGTACAACCTGTCCCAAGTTATCTATCAAGAGCTTCTGGCATTCATGCCAAGGATCAACTGTTGAAGGCCAAAGGTCGCGCAACGCGTTTTTGAATAGATGATCATAATGTTTTGGTTCTTCAGTGTATGCATATTGCGCTAGTTCGTAGAAGAACTGTAGTTGTCTCTACTAGATTACTGTACTCTCGTAGCGAGCATTAGGGATTAAATAAAGTTTTTTTTTATTCCATAAAGGTACATATTCTGGTTGTCCTTAAACTCTCTCACAATAATTATTTGGTTTTACTTATTAATGAGAAATCAGGTTATCTGCAATAAAAATATAAAAATAAATAAAAATGTCCATATTTAAGACTTTCATATCAGAATACTCTCCGTGAAATTTTATGACTTCGCTAAATGTTAACTTAGATCTTCTACTGCATATTTGCAAAGAAATTTTAAAAGGAATTAAACGTTAGTTACATTCTAATGTTCTTATTAATATTATTAAACATAGCTTCATAGTTTCAAATTTGTTTTTAACTAAAATCCAAGATAATATACAGTAAATTGGCAAACTGGCTTCAGTTTTCAATAAATTTAGATTTTAATAAAGACCTATGTGCGTTTTTATAGGTAGCTGATATTAAGAGTCACAACAGTTTATATGAATAATTCCAACACTAGTGAATTAAACTTCATTCCTGAAAATTTCTCTAAAACTATATTAAATTATAGATTAGCTAGAATTGCCAAACCACTAAGCTACGCAAGTTGTTGTTGTTGTTGTTGCTGCTGCTGCTTATCTCCAAGAGGTCCGACGGAGTCAAATCAAATCAAGGATTCCGTTGATGGAAAGGAAATCGATGACAAGGCAGGGGGGAGTGTAGATACCGTCCCACAGTATATTCATACAGTCCAGTATATGTTCAGGGATGCCTTTTGTTTGTGGCATTTGGGACAGAGGGGGAAGGTTTTGTTACCCGCTACGAAGGTGAGGCAATTCAGGTGGCCAGAGGCAAGACGTGCAAGGCAAGTGCTAGATTTCCTGTTAACAGAAAAGAGCCAGAGAAAGTCCCGGCTTTCTACCTTTGTAGTAATGGGGAGTTAGAGGTACCTGCCAATCGGTTTTAATCTGGGCTTTTATCTGAGAAAAAGTTCAAGGTAGGTAAGCTTGGAAGAAGAAGGAATAGGATGATCTGAGCCCTCTTTTGCTAAGGTATCTGCAATTTTATTGCCTTCAATATCCACGTGAGACAGGATCCATTGAAAGTAGATATTGTGCCGAAGGAAGACAATTTTCAGCTTGTGTAGAATAGAAAGGCTTGTTTGACCTCCCAAGCAAGTCCGTTTTTGTAGATGTTGAATTGAGCTGCGGCTATCGGTTAATATCCATATATCACCATAATTAGTTTCGTCCATGATGGACTCCAATCCGATGTTAATGGCCATTAGTTTGCTTCGGAAAACCGAACAGAAGTCGGGGTTACGTTGTCTAAGAGAGAATTCGTTATAGGGAGTCTCGACGAAAACTCCACTGCCAGTTCGATTATTTATTTTACTGCCATCGGTATAGATTTTTATGTCATTTGGTGGCATATTATTAATGGTTTCCGAGGCCAGTTATTTTAGTAATTCAGGTAAACAATCCTTATTAACGACTGCAGCAGAAAGGTTGTAATTGAAGTGAACATTGGAAAGAACCTCAGTAGGGTTTAGACCGCAGTGAAGAGCATGTGGTTCAACATTGTTCTCGATTAAGTGCAGTGAGTTGACCAGACTGAAGGGACTGTGTTTCTATAATCTTTGGAGAGGAGTCCATTTGTTTAGATAACTTGACTTAGATTGCCTCGGCCATAACTGAGTTTATTGTAATATTTGACTAGGTTGCATTGTCTTCGGATAAAGAGGGGTTGTAAGTCTGCCTCGAAGAGTACAATTTCAGAAGGAAGCTGCGCCTCAAGCCAGTGATGATGCGTGTAGCACTCAATTGGAGGTTTTCTAGTTTTTCCAGATTGGAATTAGAAGCACAACAATAGATTGGAAAGCCGTATTCCAAAAGGGGTCTAATAAGCGCTAGGTAGGTAGTTCTAATGGTAGTCGCATCCGCTCCCCAGTCCCTACCAGCAATGTATTTTAGGATGTGTAATCATTTCCTGGCTTTCAAGGTAATATATTCAATATGTTGTAATGTTTCAAGGTAATATATTCAATATGTTCAATATGTATGACATGTAAATTCCGAGTCAAGAATGAAAACCAAGTATTTTGGATGTTTCTCGTAAGTAAGTTTCTGATGATTAAGTATCAAAGAAGGTTGGTAGTGATATAAGTGCTTATTTGTAGTAAAGAAGGTGGTAATTGATTTGGATGGGTTAAAACTAAACTTGAGCTCCTCCGCATACTCGGATAGGGCTTCTAAGGAACTGTTAATCCGAGACTAATTCAGGAATGGAGGTTCCGGAACTCCAGAGAGCTATGTCGTCAGCAAATATTCCTAGTGCGGGTTTCAGGAGAGATAGTCTTCTCGATACCAGTCAGATATAAGAAAAAAAGGGTTTGGCTGAGTACTGTTCCCTGGGGAACACCTTGACTAAGTTGAAAAGTTTTTGAGAGGGATTTGTTAAATTTAACATTTATATATCTTTGTTGGAGATTGTCTGAAATCCAAGCCAATGTATTATCTCGGATATTAAATGCATTATACAGTTTAATAATGAGTTTATGCTTTCAAACTCTGTCGAAAGCCCTTGAGAGGTCCAATAGAGCTGCAACGTTGTGATTTGCAGGTTTAAGATTCTGGGAATCCCTGATGGTTTGAGCAAATAACAAAACTTGGTCAATGGTGCTGTGGCTCTTTCGAAACCCATACTTTTGATCAGGGAGAAAGCCATTTTCATCCAGAAAAAAAAACGAAGTCTGATCAAAATCATTTTCTCTATGATTTTACTAGTGGTGCAAGTTAGAGCTATTGGTCTGAAGTCCCCAGGGGAGTAAGAATTTTTGTTTGACTTTTTTTATTAGAATAATGATGGTCTTTTCCCATTCCTGGGATAGTTTACCTTCGGTCCACGAAGAATTAAAAATGTCAAGGAGTCTTTGTTTTCCTAGACATCCCGGGTTTTCGAACATATAACCATGGATGCCGTCTGGGCCAGGAGCTTTTCTGAGATCGAGGAAAGACAATGCCAAAAGAAGTTCATGCATAGAAAAGTGAGTTGCCACAGATAGATCACCGAAGTCAGACCTACGACAGCCATGTACAACATTCCTTGCTTTGCGCAACACAGGTTTGTCCTCATTGTTGAAGTTGAATTTGCTTATTTGTTGGTAATGGGCAGCGAGTTCATTGGCAGTAAGTAGATTGGTCGTTCTTAAACAGTTGTCCATAATTATCTTTGACTGAGTTGCACTCCTCGAATTGGGGTTGCACATTGCTGATGCCCTTAACTATTTTCCAAAGTTTTGTATTGGGAGTTCTGACGTCGATTTGATTACAAATTTCGTTCCATCTAGATCTTTTTAAATGGATATATGTTAATTTAATTTTTGCATTAATTTTATTAAGCTCAGACCTTGAACTATTCCCCACGAGACAGGCAGTTTCAATAAGATGTTTTTTTTTCTTAAGCAGAGGTTCTAAAGCAGTAGAATCCTGGGTGAAATGAGGCTACGCAAGTGAATTAATTGTTTAAATTAATTGTTTAATTAATTGGGTCTATCTATTTTCATTTAATTGATTGGCATTTACTGGATACTCAGTGGACATGTTAATGAATTTTTGCACTAAAATAATTTTTTTACGATGTGAAGAATATGTGTCGCTAAACTGAGATATGATACGTGGCTTCAGATCTAATGAAGCACCTATGTACTGTATAGATATCCATAACATGACTCACAAGTTAACAAAGAATCCCTCCGCACGTATGGAAACGTTAGCAAGGAATTCCTCCACATACATGGAAATGAAGAGCAAAACTTGCTTTTCTAAGCAATCGACCCAGAATTAATTGTGCATGAATTTCTATTGCACAGAATAAAAGTACAGATAAATATTTGAATTGGAGTATGCTTGTTTAAAACTTTTGGTTTTAACAAATTTTAAAAATTCTTTGTCGCATTTATAGGATCATTTGAAATTTATTAATTTAGAATTTCAGTTTTCACCTTTGTGAAATAGTAGTTCTAAATTTCTTACTTTATATCTTTATATATATAGATAAAGAAGGAAGTAAAACTAAGTCGTATAATAAGCCGTTAAAATTCTGAAGAAACCTGTCGTTATTCCAAATACATTTTGTAAAATAGGAAACAGTTTAATTGGAAAATAAGAAATGAAAACATTTTAAAACCTACAAAAAAATTTGAAAAATGTACACGAAAGCTTTATCTTAATCTTCTCTGTTCAAAGCTTCAAACAGATATTATTACAGATATATTTAAAGCATCTAAGTTCAATCCTGGAACTATAGCGCAGGAAGGGTTTAAAAAAAATTATTCTACTTTTTGAATTCTAATTTTTAGCTTATTTATATATTTCTTTATATACATACATATATATAAAGAGAATGTAAGTCTGAAACCTAGTGAAAGTCGTAGAAATCATTTGTAGTAGCCTATCAATTTTCCGGAAACTCGATGCAATATGTGTGACAAAGAAACTGAAAAAAATTTTGGTAATATAAACCAATCCATATTATTCTCTTTATATTTATTTAAATTATGATTTATTATCAGAATAAAAGTAATAGTGAGGAATGCAGACGGCTAGACACCAATGAAGCCGAAAGGATCTTAAATTACTCTTCATCGCTGAAACGTTATCAGATTAATGACTAATATATGTGTTTGAATGAATTCTATTAAAACAGCAACTTATTAGGTATTCTGCTCAGTGCTGCAGTTACTGACTACTATTAAATTGCAGCTACTGACTGTAAAAAATTAAATTTGTTTGGAATTGATTCAGAAAATTACAGTAAAAGGAATTTATATTTTCGTAATAATATTTGATGTAATAATTTATTAAATGAATATTCGCTCAATTGAGAAAATTTGCTGCAAAGAATTTGTACTGATTGTTGATAAATATAAGATATTTTAGTAAATCATTTGAAATCGATCCCGAAGTTGACAGAAAAATATAATTTTAAAATATCGCTAAGCACTGATATTATAGAAAGTAAACATTTGTTTCGTGTCAAAAGAGAATTGTTGACTGAGTTATTATCTAAATGAGGAATTCGAGTTCATTTTTTTGACGATTCTAAAATCATTCAGCCAAAGCAAGTCGTTAAGAAATAAGAACTGAAATGCTATTCGAAGGGAATTCAATTCAAAAGGCTTATTTTTATTAAAGCAGATTAAGCATTAGCTGCTGAAGTTAATATCTAAATAGTTATTTATCATTATTTTCAATAAACAAACGTTTCCTTAATCCGTTTTTAAAGGATCCACTTTAAAAGGCCATGTTTTAACCCTTTATCCCTTAAATGCAAAATTATTTTCTTAAATTACATGTATTAGATGTATGATATGAAATTGTAACTTGGTGATTAATTTATCGTCATTACACAGGAAGATTTGGAGGATCTTCTAAAAGAACTACCTCGTATTCTTGCTACACATAGCGGAATGAAGAAAACTCCAGCCGGTTCGCCGGGAT
The DNA here is from genome assembly GCA_000611955.2 of Stegodyphus mimosarum. Taxonomy (NCBI): domain Eukaryota; kingdom Metazoa; phylum Arthropoda; class Arachnida; order Araneae; family Eresidae; genus Stegodyphus; species Stegodyphus mimosarum. The sequence goes on from KK117881.1 coordinate 783,296, forward strand.
TTGAATCGGAATGAACTACTAGTGTTTAGGAGTTATCTACGCTCGATAACTGGTAAATGCCATTTGACTTCGAGGAAGTCTTTTTACTTAACATAAATGCATATGAATTGATTAGAAATGTAAGTTTCAGGCGCCTTCAGCCTTCCATTGTCCAAGCCTTCAATCAATTAAAAGTATTTGTGAGATAAATATTTCAACTTCTGTAAAAAAAATCTACTAATTGTACTACGTAAGGCAAAATAAACTACATTTTTATGCTTTTTAACAGATATTCCCTTTTAAATTTACAAAAATAAAAGTGAAAGCATACTTGCAAATAGAAAAAAGGAATAAAAAAATGAGACATACCTATCTTAGCTAATGTGAAAGCAAGAGTGCTGAGAGACAACGAGTCATTTTTGCAGATCATGACATCTCTGGAGAAGTTTAAAGATTTTAGCAGAATATTTAGAGAAGGAAAACCGTAAGTATGTATAAATGCCATCAGAGGTTGAAAAGGGTATTCAGGTGTTTAAAGATTACGTAACTAGTAGCAGTTACATTTCAAAATTTTTCCAGAGAATGAAAATTTCTGGCTTTTATTTCGCTGTTTTGAAAATTTCCAAAACTAATTACACTCGTATTTTATTTACAATTACAGTACAATCCCGCAAACTCGACATTCGAGTACAATATTTTCTTAATCGCTAAATGATTTCTGATGGTCAAGCACAGCATTACCTTTGAAACAATGCTGTCATCTATTAATAGTTCGACTGTAACAACTTATCATAACTAATATAGGGTACAAACAGTATACGTAAATTTTAAGTACTGTGTTATTGTAATAATGCATATTTATAAGTGTTTCCTTATCTTATATATATTCCTTATCTTATCTTATGTATTTATAAATGCTTCCTTATCTGTTAAAAGATTTATTACAGCATTCTTTTTTTAGAATTTTGGGTCTTTCCCTTTGTGACTCTAATTCTTGGAACCGTCTACCTATACCCAACAGATGAAATAAGTTTTGGTTACGTTAACGAATTTAGAAACTCCAATCTATCCCATTCCCTCTCTGAAAAAAGTAAAGTAGTCGTTGTCAGTCATCATAGATTCCTTTTTTTTCTAACCTTTAATATGCTTGTTTGAAGTTTTATGGCTGTACCCTACTGTACTGTACTTTTAGTTCGTTCTGGATACAGTTTTTCAGTCTATATACACGCCTCCAAGTGTTGTGTTGTCTGTGTAATTGAGAATACGAATGAGAAGAAAAAACAAACTCACATGACAAGGAAAATGAAAGTGGATGCTTCAAAGCGGTTGGATTAAGAACCCATTTCACAAGAAAAAGCTTTCAAATTCTATGAAGAAGATTAAGAAGGAGAGTCTGGATTTACTGTTAATATTGGCTAGTTTGACAGGTGAAAGAAGCATCAGACAGTTAAACGTTTGTAACGGAAAACTATCTACTGACTTGGAAAATGCAAGTAAATTCATGAAAACGTTAGAGTTTGGGAATCTACATTACTATCAAATTTACATGTATGATTGGTCTGATTTGAATTTTCCATTGCTGCCTTCGAAAACTCTTGCATGCAAGGAACAAATATCAGCGTCGTGCTACAAAAGAAGTAAAGAGAAAGTTATTGTCTTGGGGGTGGGGCATGCAGCAAGGCAACAGCCAGCCATAAGCTCAAATTAACACTGATAAGCAAATGGAAAATTCCTCAGGCGTTTAAAAACATGGAAAAGTGCTCTGATGAAACTGTGTTATGTCTTCTTGGTACAGAAATGAGTTAAGTGCATGAATGAATGAAGCCATTTTTAATGCATTAAGACACAGTCTAGCATCACGAAATGTTTTTCTCCGTCGAACTATTTATTATTCGTAAGTTGGGTAAATTCTTCAGTTTCATATACAAATGTTTTTCTAGCTTTTAACAATTGTTTTAGACTATGTTGTACTTCTTTCTGTTTTGTATTGTCTTAGTGCTTTTATTAGAGTAATATGTACCGAAATATGAATTGTGAATAACCCGCCCGTTATTCCATAAAACTTGAACATTTTGAAACTCCTCAGCCTCTCAGTCCCACATTAGATTGAGTTCTAGAAGCTGTATAGAGCCTCGATACTTACTACACTTGCAACTATAGTACACAAAGCTACTTGAAGTACCTTTGGCAGACTATTACTTTATTTTGATACTTGATGCTTTCTAGAAGCATGAAATATTCGTAAGTTTTTAGAGAAGCAATATTACGAATCCAACAGCAAAGATGAGATCATAATTATTGTGTGTAAGTAAAAGTATAAAGCCGACTTTATTTACTTATTTGTTTATTTCCTATTTCCTTATTCCTTGCTGGTCTTTATAAATAAATCTTTAGTGAAATAGCTTAAGATAGTATGGTAACATCTGTAGGTATTTATTGATCTGGGAAACGATATTAAAGTCCTGAATACCTTACTATCCAAGTTAGCGAGTTATCGCTATGTCTGAAATATTATGACAAAGTCCTGAGAAGGTTTAAATAACCTTTATATTTAAGCTGAACTTTTAACATAAAAGGCACGACTTGTGCTACACAAAACCCACCACTTGTGGCGATGTACATTAAGAAATAGCAGTCAAATAAATTTAAACGTTGACAAAGTAGTCTAAGACTTCACAGTCAAATAAATAAGCTATAGGCTGGCTCAATTAATTTTATCGTCTCGTTAGTGTAAAGTATCGGCTAGTGAGAGAATGCCAAAAGCTAGAATAATCACCGTTAGATAGAGCTGTCGATATTCTAACAGCGCGGCCCGAGTGCCAGGAACTCTCGGTTTCAGATTCAAAACCCTCAACTTATATCTCTTAAAAGTTAATTTGCATTCTGGTGAAGAATATGGAAAGACGTTATAGTACAGATCAAAATCAAAACTGGTTAATTAATACAAAAACCTAATATATTAATTTATATATTATTAGAAAATTAACGTTTAAGCAATTTCGAATTTTGATAACTTTTTCGGGTTTGAATCTCACCTTTCAGCTGGCTGCATGGGGGCTTTCTAGGCTTTTTCCATGTGCAACATGAATATGAACCAATTTCCTTTAGAAAGTCCTCCATGAAAGTATCCCCCCTTTTTTAGGCAGGAATCTCCATGCTTTGGTATAACATGAATATTTTGTGGAAGCAGTGCTTGACTATCATCCAAGAAAATACTGAACTCACTCTCATGACTAAATATTATTTGACTCCAAAAAATTTAAGACTTTGAAATACGTATTCTAGCGAATTTAGTCCTATTTTTTAATACTAGATATAAGAGATTTTCTCCAAGATATGTGATCATTATAACCTACTTTCTCAGAGCTGTACTAAGCGTACCTTGCTTCTGCTGAAATAGGTCTCCCTATTATGACAATGATTTAATATTTCTTTTCTCTTTTTTTAGTTTCACACATTTCCTAAAGCTGTGGTTCTCAATCTTTTCCTCTTGTATGGCTTTCACCACTTTAACAAGATCATTTCTCCCCTACTTTTAAAAATTCTAAAAATAAATTTATGCATTTATTCAGATTTAGGTTAGTTATTGCAGTATGAAGCAAAATTTGACCCAGCGCTATACAGCACAATAAAAGGTTATCCATCTAAAGTGAAGGAAAAAGAAGTTTCTATAACTGGTTAACTAAGAAATTTAATGCGACACATGAATTCGAAGTACTCTATGAATCTGCCCAAGTGCTGCCCAGACGATATAGCGGTTAGGTAAGTCGACTATGATACCAAAGGGCCCGGTTTCGGATTCCGGAGAAAGCATGGATGTAAATTGTCTGTCCTCTCATAAGAGGTAACGGCGGCCGCCAATTAGGTGCCTCCACAATAAAATGGACACCACTTCCGGCTTTAGGAGTGGCCAATGCTGAAAAAAGGCAAGTGCCTGCCGTTCGAAAAATTAAAAAAATTAATTAAATAGGGCCCACGTAAGCATAAGTGATGATAATGCCGGTGAGAAAATGTATTATTAGCAATGCAGTTTGTATGAAAACGTATAGAGACTTTACTAACATATTTTTGTAAAAAGGAGAAAGAATCTAGAAGAAATTATAAGCAAATTTCTTAGCACAGAGGAATTTCAATTGCAGATGCAATTACGAAGTGGAGCACATGGTCAGATATTGATTACCTAGGGTCTCAGATTTGTAGATACACCAAAAGCATACTATAAGTGTGAGAAAAAGACAGTTTAAACACACGGAAAGAGACAAATAATATTTACATTGTGAGAAAATAACATTTCTAGTAAAGTAACAATTTCTTTATAAAAATCAGAAAAATTACCGTCAAGGGCTCCGAAATAATGTTATTTCTAAGGCTGTTGGATACCAGTCTGTGAGCTAAAAATCAGTCGTCTTAATGTCTCTGTTTATCATATGTCTTTCTAACGTTACAGTAACATGCAAAGTTTCATGTACAATTTCCTGACGTGTGCAGGATTTTCTGACAGTAACATACAACGTTTCATTTATAGTTTTCTGACGTGTGCAGGGTTTTCCGATAATGTAAGGCTCTGTAAAAATGCTCGCGTTCATCTTCACGTGAACGTAAATAAACAAATAAACAAAATGGCCGATATAAAGCATCTCAGGGGGGGGGGAGAAAGAAAAAAAAAAGAACGTGAATCAAGTCGAAGAAAATTGTATGGGAGTTTTATCTGTTTATTCAGTGGAGTATAGTAAACCCCGCAGTTTGAGTGGACCATTTTCCTCCTTCAAAAGCAGTTAATTCCACTAACATTGACTATCTTAAAACACGGCTGGAGAATAAATTTGTATTCAGGCTGTCGAAAGTCTACCATCTGAAACCCAATTATTTATTCAAAGTGCAGCATCACTAAAAGCATCTCTTCTTTAATTTTTTAAAACTTTTTCGAGGCTATATTTTGCGATGGCATGTTGTGTAACTTACCCAAAATGCCATAATTGAAAGGTGTTTGGGCCGTTAAGTGCCATTCTAATTTAGAGAAAGAGACTTGATGAAAGGCTATGTCTTTACTCGAGAACTACCAGTTTAGTGGCTAACGAACCGAAGTTATCAAGTAGAGTCATATAATAAGAATCTGCATCGCAAAAGTCTTTGCAAATTTTGAATGCTTCCAAAAGGTTGTATGGTTAGAGAGATTCCCCGGTAAAGCATGTTTACTTGACTTCCTGTTTAATGTAACATAATAATTTTTACGTTAATCATTAAATGAGCATGCTTTTACATAGAGAAAGTTACTTCTGTAACAAATTTAATTAAATCTGGTTGAAAATTACCATTAATTCCAATTTAGGTTTCATTTGGAAATCTATCAGATTATCAAATTTAACTCTGTAAAAAAAGTAGGTGCATGAAACAACAGCAGACAGTTCTCTTTTATTCTCACAAATCTTGGAATCTTTCTTCTTACAATTTCTTAGAATTGTAATGAATGTAAATTCATTAATGTAATGAATGTAAATTCATTACAAAGGAATATAAAGGATACGATTATTTTTTCAGCAACGAATTTATTTTTGTAATGGTAAAAGAAATGTAGTATTTTAACCATTCTTTGCTTCTTATGAACTAATTTCTAAATGTATAAACCCACATGATAGATTTTCTTGCTCCATACAATCCTTTTCCGAGTAGCAATGTAACTTACCGAAAAATATTCGACAAATTCCCAAGAAGAAAGCATCTACAAAATTTAGAAATCTAATCGTGAATCATGCAATGCTTTATATCCTCTTATATTCTACGGTAATTCGAATTCTCTAAATTCTCTAAATTCTTTTTTTCCTTATTCTTCGGGATTCAGACAACAGAGAAAATGAGATGTACATCAGTATCGCATAACTTATTTTGCATTTGACAGAAGCCTGGATTTTCAGAATATCTGAAATAAAGAGCTGACGTTCGCTGCTTTTCAAAGATATTACTAACATGCTGAAAACTTACGATAAAACTTTCTAAATTTTTTTAAACTATTTAAAACTCATGGGTGTAGAGATGCCAATATCTTGAAATACGTAATAAACAAAACGAATTTAATTAACCCATAAACACAAATACGAACACCGAAGTGCAGTTCACCTATGGATCTACGGCTAATGTGAAGTACCCACTCAAAGGAAGAGCAGAGAACAATACCGAGTAGCTCTTTGAACAGGCGATCCGCTTCCGTTCGCAGTCCCACAGATGAAATGCATGCCGGCAAGCGCCATGATCGGGAAGCATTGCATAATGCTAGAAATTCGCTCCGGGAAGGACGATTTACGCCTGTAGTTTGCTTTTATTTATTGCTCTGTATCATTTTCACACGCCATTTCTGCACACACATTACAAAATCTGCTTATTTCTGATGGCTCTACCTTCCTTTACATTTTTTGTCAAATTTTGTTGAATCACCTTGTATAAATGTATTTAATTCCATTTTAAGCAAATATGCGGTTACGCAGTTTGTGCTTTGAAACTTCAATATGTGATTGCTAAATCTGGAGTACCATTAAATTCCCTTGGAATTACAACATTGATAATTAACATAAATCTAACAGTTCAAATTAGACATCGACTTTGACTTTTCCCACTCGATGAAATTATAAATGCAGCAGTTAACAGCAGTCTAACAGCTGCATATAAACACGTAATCTGAGCATTCAAGCTTATTTATGAACGTAATATCAGTTTTGGTCTTACTAATTGGTACATCGTTTTAAAAGCAATTTCGTGAGGAATGAAGGCGTGTCTACTAATTTAAAGTAGTACTATTATAATAGGTATTACAGAAAGAAAAGAAAAATGGAACTTATAGGCAATATAACTGGTCACATGTTGCAGAACTTTTGCATTGTGTCTTATTTTATTTGTATTGTTAGATCATGTAAACGTAACAAAACAATCCAAAACTATCAGTTTAAAATCAGAGAACATATCAAAATAAAACATACAGTAACAATAAATGGATTATCAAAATAAAGCGAATGGCAAAACGTTCTTCATATTTTGCATAAGACTTGAAAAGATAAATGTTACTCCGCACATCCGGTGAAAATTGTGGTATACATTTGTAAGCATTATCTCGTGGTTTTGCTACTTATGTAGATAATTCTTTAATTATTCATGATATTAAAAAATTATCCATAATAGTCCAGTTTCAGTACATCAGTTGTTCGTGCCGATTTGAGTTTTTAATGAACGAACTTTCTGCATAGTTTCAAGTTTTATTTTTATTTTTATTTTTTTTCCTTTTCTTTTCTCTTTTTTATGTTGTTGTTATTTCCTCATGTGTAACATAAAATGAGCCAGTTTCCTTTAAACAATCATCAGCGAAGGCATATCTCCTAAGGTAGATAGCCTTGGTATAGTTTGCCATAATGGTATAATTTGCTTGGTATACTTTGCCAACCAATCAACAGACTTTTAATGAGAAAATAACATGCAAAATGCAATTTTATACAAATTATATACCTCTTAATCAAATTATTTATAAATCCATTTACTTATTAACAAAGGAAATTTCTTTTAAAATCAGCTCAAATCAAATAATTTAGAGTTATTAAATTTTTTTTTCTTAATGTCACCTATCACTTTAATTCAAATGGAATTTTGTTTGAGTGTTTTTATATTATGAAGTTACTAATTCAGTTATAGGATGCAGTAATCCAAGAAACAAAACAAGAAAAAGTTCAGGGATATTCAAGTTGACGTCAAAAAAGAAAGAAAGAAAGAACATAAGCTAGTGAGACGCTTAGGAAGATATTAAGAGGAATGGGAGAACCTATTTCAAATTTTGTATTCAAATTTGATTGGATTTTTCAAAACTAATTTAAATTTTTTGTTCATAATTGATGTTTCATTGGCTTTTATAACTATTTTTACTTTTTTTAATTAAGTTTAATGTACTGATGATTCATAAAATTTTCGAAACATTTATATTTGACTTCAAAATTTTTCAATTTTCCATTAAAAGATTTATTGCACTTATGTTTCCGTATGAAGCAATAAAGTTAATTTTTACAGAAATAGATTATTTTATGGAATTGATTTATATTACATAAGTTTTTATATAGTACAAGTTTCCCTGGAAAATATATATGTGCATTTACATATCAAAGACTGAAATATAATACATTGGCGAAGGATGTTTTGTTATTTTTCTGGCGCACTCTTATGGAAATTGTAAAATATTCACATTTAAGTTAGACGTTCTCTTTATTTCCCCTTTTCCATGACGGGAAAAGTAACTCACATGATGAGGAGAGGTGTACTCGAACTGCGCGAATCAAAATTTCTTCCCCCTTTCCTACCGTGGAATTTAACGACCGCATAAAGCAAATGTTTTCCTCTTCCCTTAGAACGCTACAGGAGGTCTTTCACCTAGAAAGGAAGAATTAGATAAACAGTACTACAAATTCATAATCAATCAATCCTCTCAATAAATTATAGCTTAATTTTTTTAAGCAAAAATTAATTTTTTTTTTTTTTTGTGTGTGTGTTTAATGCAATTGGAAATATTTGAATAACATTAGCAGATCATTTTAATTCAGAACTTTTTTAAACATGATAGAGCATAATTTGAAATTTAATAATAATTTTCTTTTAACGGACGCCAAATTTTAATTTAATTTGTTTTCTGTATGCAAACATTTCACAATATCTGAAACACAACAATAGTGGTTTTTACACTCAACTGAATGCGAGCTTTAGAGAAAAAAAGTAATTTTTCATAGAAACTATTTTGGAAATTCACACTCTGAGAGAGCAAAGGAAATGATAATGAAAGCTTTAACAATTCGCAATTTTTAAACATTTTTCACTCCTAGGAGCAGCTCTACTATTAAGAGAGGGCATGGAAAGTTTAGCGTTTCTTCTTTGTAGAATCGTACGGTTAGCAAACATGGTATAATAGCACTATTACTATTATAATAATTACAATAATAATAGCAGCTCGTAATATTAATCAAATAACTAATTTAATTATCATGAATATTTTGTAAATCACGGACATTTTCAAAAACCAATTTTGATCAGTTTTTACTTCTTTGCACCAAGTAAAGGAAGTATTGCAATCGCAAAAATTTCGAATCTCATATTTCAACGAAAATATCCATTTTGACCGTTCTCGAATACATTTAAACGATGTTTTTTTGCGTAGAATCTTTGGACAGAAAAAAGTTACTCTTTTTTCCAAAATGTAATGAAAAATACATTTAAAATGGATTTAGAAGAGATTTTTTTTTCGTGACGTCTGTAGGTACGTACGCATGTATCTTGCATAAATCTACAATGACTAGCCTCAGAATGTTGAAATTAAGTATATGGGACTGCTATAGCACGTAGTTGTGCACCTCCCTTTTTGGTTGCAATCGGTCGCATCAAAAGCATATATATATATATGCACACATATGTACCCACTCTGTTACCTGCCTCTGAGCTCCTTTTCTTATTTATTCTTATATATGGATAAATCACTTCATTTTTGCTCTAAAAGTGATTGAATTATGTTATTCTCTTACTGTTATTATGAGCCTAACGTGTCCCCATTTGTTTACATTTGAAAACTCTTATTAGAATAGTGAATTAAGTCGGTTTCGTCACCTTCAATAAAGGCGTGAGACTCATAGTCTTAATGTAAAGCTTAAGTCATAAAGTTAAACGCTTTCAGTATGAAAGGAAAATTCTGTATTAAACATGATAAGCAAATTGAATGTAGAAATATTCCATAATTTATTGGTAGCCGTATAAATTCTATGTTTTTGAAAAAGGCTACTTATAACTTGCACCAACCTATCAATCACAGAAATCGAGTTCATTTCTTTGTTTATTTTTCTTATTAAAGGGATTTGTAAAGAGATATGCTAAGGCGAAAAGTTTTGTAATGTTTTTAAAGAATAAATTTAAAAAATATTTTTACTTCATAAATTGAAATGGTTACAATGCTTTTTTCCACAGTAAATATGTACAGAGAAAGAAAGAGCTGATTATTTCTGGGATTTGAAACTCGAGTCGAACTACCAATATTTAGTGACTTTACCGCTTGATCGTAAAAACTTTTGAAAGTAGGCTGAAGAGGTGTTATGTGTTGAACAGTATATGAAAGAAAATAGAAGATGCAGCACTAGTAAACACAAAAGTATGCTGAATCATAGATTTACATGTTTGGTGAATGAGTTAAACTTATCTGTATGCCATTATGAAATACTAGGAAGATAACATAAAAGTCTCAACGAAGAAGGCAATGGCAATGTTAAGTTAGTGTAATCTAAATGTATAACATTATGAGTATCTGCTGTTAATTCCAATACTGCTGAAAAATTTTTAAAAAATTATAAATGAGGTATATTATAAATCACGTGAACTCGTTGTATTTTAAATTACAACAGTTAGAAATATTATTAGGGGGACCTAGTGATCCTCTTTCTTTATAAATAATTTCAACTAATTAATTTTACAAATAATAAGCCTGAAACTAGACTGGAAAATAACCTGCATACTGAAGATGAATCTGTACCAAGGTGTAAGAAACATTTCTGTGCTGGAGTTATGATGCAAGAGTTTATAAAAATTATCATTTAAATATAAACTGGCATAAATACAACACAAAAACATACAAATTCTAGATACATGAAAACCTGACTACAATACAAAACAATATATGAAAAAGAAATAGATTAAGAGGAAATTAAAAATCCCAATATATGAATATAAGGGAATTTGAATTTTTTCTATTAATTATGAAAATGCCGCAGATGCTCATAATTATCAATTATTACTAATTAAACGTGTACTAGAAATTAAATGTATGCCAAAGGATACCGGATAGAGTAACTGAAAAACAGAATAAATATTTAAACGTTTCTAATATTAAAATACGGAATTTGTAAGAATGTTGAATAACTTTAAAATAGCTTCAATGATTAAAAATGGAAATCATAATAAGACATATATTACAATAACATTCGTGTAAATTTAGAACCGTTTAAGAAACCTAATTTTTATGTTTAATAGAGAGAAATTTTAAAATTAAATTAGAACTATTCATCAAAAATTGTAAATTTGAAATTTAAAACCATTCTACTGTCTAAGCAGATTTATTAATATCGATCTAGACAAGAAAACTAATTTAAGATGCGCTACAAATCCGATATTTGAAAGGTTGATTACGTATAATTTTTATGTATGTCAATAATCTATCAGTTTTATTAGTCAAAATTTATATATATATATAAATTTTGACACAGACACACACACACACACACACACATATATATATATATATATATGTGTGTGTGTGTGTGTGTGTGTGTGTGTGTGTGTGTGTGTGAATCAGCAGTTAAAATCTACAACTCGGAAATTTTCGAATTCCTGTAGAGAAAATAAAAGATCTAGCTCATTATTCTTTTAAGCATTATAAAATGAATATAAAAGAAATTCATTCACACTTTAGCACATGCCAGATTTTAATTTAATATTTGTTTTGTATGCACAAATTTTACAATATTTGATAAACGAAAATAGAGGCTTGTAGTTTCAATAAAATGTCCCATTAATGGCGATAGATGACTTTTTGTTGTACACCCATCTTCATGGAATTTTGGTTCTTAGAAAGGAGGTGGGGCAGGAAAACATCGCGCAGTTCGTGGTTATTCTTTCTTCGCTCTCCCATCATATACAAGGTGGGGGATGGAAAAGCTGGCTATTGTCGTTGTAGGGTAGCTGGAACTAAGAACGGGGGGGGGTCTTCAATTAAATTCGCAGTTCGTATCCTACCATGAGGAGATATCTTCTTGTAGAAAGATATATCTCAGTGAAAATAATATACCGAAAAACGCAATGAAGGGCAGAATATGGCCCCTGTACCCGTGGATAACAAGATACAACACTTAGTGCAACAAACAAAAAATGTTAACAAAACAGTGGGTAATGGTGAATACTATATAAAACAGGATATTCGTATAACATACACAATTATGATAAAATTAATTTCATAAACAACTCACAACAAGCTATTATCAACTGAAAGTAAAGCAGTAAGTATGCTGTGCGATACAATAAATTATGTAGGGTAACTATGTCTTGTACTTAAAAAAAAATTCTGACATTTTAACATTATTGGCAAAAAGATGAGAAATGACGGAGAAATTCATTTTTAGTATTATGTAGTATAATATACTGTTTCAATAACAGAAATATGAATCTTTTATTTCCTTTGCAATCATAGCACATTCATAGTTTGCAAGCGATTTTATTTTGGAAGCCTGTATTGCAACAAATAAAAACTTTTAAGAGGAGAAGAGTTAGATATGGGAGATAATATGTTACTAATGAGAACAAGATTAATTCTAGAAGCAAGAGTGGGAGAAAATTTAAAAAGAAGAAGTATTGGGAACGAAACAAACATAAATCACATACTCTCTGATCACTGACAGCCTAGATTCCATACTAACATATTCATGACCATTAGATTTGAGTGAGAGCTCAGAAGATAAAGATTACCTGAAAACGGAAAATGTACGTAAGGTTCCGTAAGGAACATTTCTATATTCCGTACTTATTTATGTTGATCTGTGTTTTGGATTACATTACGTTGATCTGTGCAGATGTTTTGGAAGACAATAACGAGCATGTTTCAAGTACTGTTTTTGAACTATGTTAAGAAATGTCATCAGTTCGCTTTCACTTTGAAACTAACAACTTAAAGAAACTTAGGGCAATCTTCTCTCCTCTGTCACTCTAAACCGCGAATTCTGCATCAGCGGATACGGGGCCATGAGTGTACACTATGATAGCAATTTTATTTCATTCTGATAACATCTTGATTGCAATTGATCATTAAGCGTAGAAGACCTTGATTGACTTGAGACTGATCACTAGTTGCAATCAAGATGAATTAGAGAAAAACAAAACACCCATTTCTAAATATAAACAAGATATCATTCATGAAAGAAAAAAGAAAGTGTATCAAAAGGGGGAAACGTAATATATTTAACGATGGATTTTTTATTTCTTCTAAAAGTCTTGACTGCAATTGACAAATGTGTCACAGTAGAGGACGCCTTTCATTTTCTTTCCAGTTGTATGGGAGAAAAACTTCTGTAGAAGAGAAGTAATCTCCGACTGCTAATAGGTTTCACTTCTTTAACAATTAAAATACTCCTCGCGTATCAAATTTCCGATATTAAAGTGCACACATACCCGCATTCTAAGGGAAAGGGTGAAAAAAAAAAAAAAAAAGCCTTTTAAGCTTAGCTATTAAAGATGTTGAAAGTGCGCCGAGCAAGTTTTCCTTTGCTCAACTTCAGCGTAATGCTTCAGTTCCCAATTAACATAATTTAGTGAGTCCGTTTTCAACCCTTTCTTCAAATGCGTCTTGCCGCCTTGTTTCTAATTATAAGCCGAAAGAGCATCGCGTTTAGTCGAACAGAACGCTTACTTCGTGGAAATTTGGCGGGGTCGCCCTTAAACTGTAACTGGGCGCAAGTCAACTGGAAAGCCGGTTATAAAGCCTTTTCTGCTAGTGACATATGTTGGTGCAGTTGACAGAGGCCGGGATCGGAAGGTCTTGAAAGGAAATGATTATAGCTTCTGGTATTACATCCTGCGTATGGATTAAGGAATATGTTAGATCTGTTTCAAATTGACATATTTCTTCTCACCTTAGATTTGTCGCATGTAAATCATTCACTTACATGTCGCCAACGGGTAATTCAATTAAAGAAAGTAAACAAATTAGGAACTTAATAGCAGTTGATTCTTAGTTTTCGATTCTTTGCCCAATGATATTTATGTAACGAGATTAAGTATTAGTATACTCTCTTTGATGTAGTTTGTTAATTATGTAAATCAGCAATACAGTGGAATTACTTTCTGTTTTAAATAGTTAAAATTCTTTTTTAAAAAATTGTTTATTACAGAGCAAGTTAAAACGGCAAACTCCTTTGTATGAAACTGATGGATATTTTGCATAATTTAGGTATTTTGCATAAGTTTATTTCGAAATTGGACTTAAAAATGCTGTGTCATCCACCATTTTTAATAAATAAATTGCTTTTACAAATGAAAAAAAAATGGCACCTTAAATTAGATAAAGCATGATTATTGAAGTAAAGGCTTTTATCACAGGCTAATCAAAGTAATTAGGTATTAAAATATTATAATTTGTTATACAAACATCATACTGATACTCATATGAAATAATGGATTTGTACCCATAAGAAACTGATGTTTTGACTCCGATATGAAATTGATGGGTATTTTGCATAATGTAAACTCCTTTTATTCCGAAATTGGCCTTAAAAAGCTTGCATAACCTATCATTTTAAAAAAATAAGTTGATTTTTATTAAAGAATGGCCTTTTTAAGCAGATATAACATAGAGATTCAAGTAAAAGTTTTTATCTTTTTACCATACGTTAGTGAAAATACATTATTAAATTAATTAGGTATGCAAACACCATAAAATGCATACTCACTCAAGTAAGAAATCTAAGTTTTAGGAACTGTGAGAAGAATTCCGTTGTCATGTTGGTCAGGAACTGATAACTGAACTTAAGTTTCCATATAACTGGAAAAATAATAAACTTTTCAACGTTTCTTCCATACGGACGGTTTTGCTTTCAAATTTGAATAAATTTTCTTCTATTCATGTCGCTTAGGAATAAACACGGAAAAGAAGAATTTAAGTTCGAATATTAATTCAAAATATACACTACCCTCTTTCTCTCAAAGATTATCAGCTGAATCTCTGGGATAATCGGATTGTTAAAATCCGAAAAACCGCACCTAATGCAGAGCGATGCTAATTCAGGTAGCTGAAAATTCGGATGAAGCCAAAAGCTACAAACATTTTGCACTAACATTTACAGGTACAGAAATATTCACCACTTAGATAAATGGGGCAAAAAATGGTACAAATAACTTTACAGACTTCCTACATAATTCAAAGTGTTCAATATCATAAGGATACAAAGGAAGACACATGTTCAGACTTATTATTATTATTGTTGTTTTAGTATATCATTTATTGCACTGCTAGTAAAAAACAATAGTTTCAAGATAAAAATATATTAGTTACATTTTAACACGATTTCATTCAAAACAAAGTGAAACAAAGTTTCATTCAAAACAAAGTGAGAAAAAGTTTAAAAACATTATTCTTAATACGATTTTATCGTTCTGAGCTTTCTTAAGGATCTGGTATTACAAGAATTTTTTAAGAATCTTGTATCTGCAAGTAATAGCGCTAATGTTTTCCTCCCGTCTGTTTTACAGCAGTTTTTTTCTTTTTCACAATATTTTGCAATTGTCTTAACATAAAAATATCAGCTGATGTAGCAGCTTCCTTCTGTTCAATATGCAAATACGTTATTTCGATGGCATTTAGAAGAAGTGGGAGAAATCTTACGTGCATTTGCTCTACCCTCGAGTTTTGTACTAGTAACAAAGCTTTGATAAATAATAAGAACGTTGAGGTTGTATGCTATAATGATAATATCGGTGTCACGTCTATTAGCTACCCTTAACAGCGCTTCGATTCGGAAAATCGAAGTTTTACCACCTTGATTGAACTGAGAGTATGCTATTTAACTTATAATCTATTCTTAAGTAAGCTAAAATGTAATAATTTTTATTAGTCTTCTGGTTTTATGGGAACGTTACTTTAAGTTCCAGTAATTTACAGAGCAGACTAGTTTTTTTTATTATTTTTTATCTTAAAACAATTAAGTAATTTCATCTTAAGATTGCTGAAAGAGAAATAATTTTGTTTCAACACTGCCTGTCTGACATAGATGCTTAACTGTTTTTTATCTCGCGTAACGAGCTTCTTGAAGTTTGGTTTTTATATTCTTGTAATAGGTGAAACAAGTAAGACTTCCTTCCTGGCGATGAATTGAGAAAATCTTTAAACTCACCATTTTCTACTGACAATGTTCTTTAAGATATGTATCCAACACGTTAAATTCTAAATGTGTGCCTCAGACACTGCTTACTTCACTTGCTGTAAGACTGGAAACCATATCCTCAGTTTTAGATATTTAGACAGACCTAGGGATTGTTTTGGAGGTCCGAGCAAAAATTCTTACGAAGCCCCTCCCCCATATTTTTTTTTCAGCCTAGCGGAAATTATTGATGTGTTTTATAAAGTATTCCATGAAATTACCTAATAATTCTATATTTTTTATTTAAGTAAACGAAAATATATATATATATTTCACCACTTTGTGCAATTTGATTTTACGCTTTTAGTTTATTAGGTATTACGTAAAATGTAAACTTGTACATTTTAAACCAGTTTCTTGTTTTTCGGAGTGAAAATGCGAAAATAAAATCTAAAACATCTACAAAATTCTTATTCTAAATTGAAGACCAAATTACCGCCATTAAAGGGCTATTGAATAAAACACGTTTGCAAATAAAAGTAAAATTGAAAAATTCACTTTCTTCCCATCTTAAAGAAACCATTTCTTTTGTCACCCTCTTTTTTCCCCCGACAATGGGAGCAAAACTCGTTATCTCTGGTTTCAGAATTATAAAAATATCGAATAACTTAACGAAATTGCTTGCCAATGGAAAATGCAAGACAACGGGCCAGTTTTGAAGAAAGTCGTTAAAACTAAAATACGAAGTTTAAAAGTTTATTCTTATTTTTAATATTACCTTTTAAAACCTAGAAATGAAAAAATTATTTAAAATTCTATGTGTTTGAAATACTGTAGAAAGATTATGAAGTTTCCTCGAAAGTGAAAGCTCGGGACGCATATCCCATACATTAATAAAATGCCTGTCAGACACATGCCTTCCATGCGTAGTCCTCAAGCTATCTAAATTTGGAATTTTTGTATTTCTCCCGCCTTCTTAGCATGCCTTCGTGGTGTAATGGTCAAGCACGCTCGGCGCGTATTCGAGAAGTCCGTGATTCGAGTCCGGCGAGGGCATTGCTTATTTTTCACATCTCCTGCTTTCAAAATAACCTAATGTCTCTACAGTGGAGCCCGAACTAAAAACGGTGGTGGATAGTTCGAGTCCCGGCGAGGATATTGCTCATTTTTCATCTCTCCTGATTTGAAATAACCTAAAGTCTCTACCACTTTTTAAAAATATGACTGCCAATGAACATATATTCAAAATGTCCTGGTGATCTGGAAGAAAAGGTTTTACATTTATTTCTTGGGATATATTTTCTTTTGTCATTATTTTTACTTATGTATTAATTAATATCAGTTTCGAAATACATGCAGCATAATATAATAAGTATTGCAACACACTACTGTACTATTTTTTAGCAAAATTTAACTTCTTAAAAGCACAAAATATATCGATGAACTCGATTCAACAATCGTTTATCATTGCTTTATGCAAATTTCACCACATTTCAGTAAACCGAAACAAAAATATGGAGTAATAACGTCATTCATATGTAGCTGACATGAATTTTTAGATTAAGATTTTAGATTGACTTATTTAAGATTAATGTTTCATTAAATCAAGTCAGGCGTGTAGAAGAGACACACACAAAAAAAAATGCTAATTTAAGGTAATCTAAATGAAAAATAACATAAATCATTAAGTAGTATGTTTATTTCAATTTTATCAATTAATTAGTAATCAATCCATGAATGAATAATCTTAATTTGAACCTTCGAATGATCTTATCTAAAACTGCCATGATTAGCAAAGTGTAAAAATACTTAGTATGCATGTACTTGTGGGTATAGTAATCTCTTGATATTTTAAGTTTTAGATTTTTCTATTTCTTTAGATTTCCTAATTATAATTAACAAGAAAAATACACGCATTTTTTTACTTGACATTATCATCTCGAAGTTTCAGGAGCA
This sequence comes from Stegodyphus mimosarum, assembly GCA_000611955.2. Classification (NCBI taxonomy): domain Eukaryota; kingdom Metazoa; phylum Arthropoda; class Arachnida; order Araneae; family Eresidae; genus Stegodyphus; species Stegodyphus mimosarum. The sequence continues at coordinate 801,130 of KK117881.1, forward strand.
CTCAAGCACCCCCCGCCCGTTTTCTTGACGTGTTTAAAGAAAGGTAATGTTATTGGTCTATGAGTAGAATTCTGCAGGTCTGTTCCCTTCAGAATGAAAAGGATTAATTAAAATTATTTCTGCTACTTCTGAGTTCGTATATTTATGTTTACTATTACAGCGCCACTGTAGAAAAGAACGTATTCAAGAACGAATTAACTTTATAGTTTTTCATGGTTGTACCGATTTAAATCTCAAGATCTTTAAAATATATTTAAAGAATAATTGCAAAATAAAAGTTCATGAACTTTTATTTTGCAATTATTATGAATTGCATGAACTTTTAATTTGCACTTACTTGTTTTCGGCGATTGATGCTTCCTCCAGGTAGTAAGTTTCAGAGCATGCCTTCTTAAATTTGTAGCTAGTCCCTTCCTTTGTAGTTATTCGAAGAATATCTGTGCGAATTTTGGATGTGAAGATGTAGAGCGTTTAGTTTTTAACCAATTAAAAGGCGTAAGGTATATTTTTTAACTGAAATTTAAGCTTTGTGGGGACTCTAAAAAAAAGTTATATTTTATTTTTACAGGGTCCTCCAACCCTTTAAAGCTGAAACCGTTTTTACACATTTTCTTCCTTAGATTCTTAAACTTTGTATTTGAAAGCATACGTCTAGAATCAACATTTAAAGAAATAACATCTGCAACCACTTTTATTGAAGATCTTATACACAGTCCAGTCACATTAATGTGACCACCACGTACTTTCCATGTCAGAGTTAAATAACCCATCACAGAAGGCAGGTGGCAGCACAGTGCAGTTGAGCGTATATAAAGGGTGCGTGAGGGCTTCGGAAAACATTTCAATCGTTGGCGTAATACAGAAACGAAGCGATTTATCCGACGTCCAAAAGGGCATGATCATTGGCTTTCGGGCCAAGGGTGGAAGCATTTCCGAAACGGCTGAGTTTGTGAACTGTTCGCGTGCCGCCGTGGTAAAAGTGTACCGTGCATGGCAAAATGGGACTGTCCAAAATCAGCGACGTGGCAAATGTGGTGCACCACGGGCCATAGATGACAGAGGCGAACGACGGTTGCGGAGATGCGTTCGGGCAGATAGACGGGCTACCGTTGAGCAACTGACCACCAAAATGAACCAAGGGGCTACCAAAAGTGTCTCCCAAAGTACTATTCAGCGAACATTGCTGCGTCTGGGCCTCCGAAGCAGACGCCTGGTTCGTGCACCTATGCTGACTGCTGTTCATCGACGGCGAAGGCTAGAATTTGCACGCCAGTACAGCAGCTGGACGTCCACTGAGTGGCGACAGGTTGCGTTTTCGGATGAATCGCGTTTTATGCTCCATCGGACAGATGGACGTTGGCGTATAAGGCGTGAAACCTCTGAAAGGAACCACCCTGCAACCATTGCCGGAACGGTCCAAGCTGGAGGCGGGAGCATTATGGTCTGGGGAATGTTTTCCTGGCATTCTCTAGGTTCACTGATCATTGTGGAAGGCACAATGGATCAATACAAGTACGCATCTGTCCTTGCGGACCATGTTCACCCCTACATGCGCATTGTTTTTCCTCAGGATGATGGCATCTTCCAGCAGGACAATGCGAGGTGCCATACAGCTGCCAGTGTACGTGCGTGGTTCGAAGAGCACCAGGATGAGTTTACCGTCCTCCCCTGGCCAGCAAACTCACCTGACTTAAACCCAATCGAGCATCTGTGGGACCATCTCGATCGAGTTGTTCGCGCCATGGATCCTCAACCGCGTAATCTAGCGCAGCTGGCCACGGCATTAGAGTCGGCATGGCTCAACATCCCAGAGAACACCTTCAGGGACCTATGTGACTCTCTTCCTGCACGTCTCGCAGCAGTCCGCTCTGCGAAAGGTGGTTATTCTGGCTTTTGACAGATGGTCACATTAATGTGACTGGACTGTGTATAAAGCACATTATATAGAATGCTATTTTATTAATCACTTTCCTTGCCCTGATGTTGCATCTCTCTTATTGCCTGTCCTTGTTAAATTCTTAGGGTATTTCAAAGAATGATATTGTAGAAAAGGAAGATGGCTGCTTTTCACGACATTCAGAGCAACGCCATCACAACCTAGTGCAGCCAACCCAGAGTGAGACATTTACATTTCGACTTAAAATCGACACCGGCACAGAATCGACACCAGTATTGGCATAGGGCAGACAAAAGGCAAAGGCGTGTAAGCGAACGAAAAATAGTTTGATTAAATTATTATTCATTATCTGTGTTGGAAACGACCGGCATAGTATCGAAACTGCTTTTTGAGTTGCAATTTGAGTCGCGGGCCGGCAGACAGATTGTCGATCCTGTGCCTTTTCACTGTGTAAGAAATAGGTCTTAAATTCAACCGAAGTCTGTTTCCGGTCTTCTCAGCTTTTGAATGAATGAAATAATTCAAGGTAGGTCCTTATTATTTAGCTACTTGTCCTTAATTTAACTACGTTTATTAATTTTTTATCTCTTTACATTCTATTTAATTTATATTATTCATCATCCATTGTTTTATTAGCCCAAAAGAGATGTTAGTCCCGAATGGGATATTAGTCTCGAAACGGCATTTTGCGTGGAAATACTTAAATGCATTGTATCACTTTTCAAATTGCTGCCACCAAATATTATCCCTCCCTATATTATATTTAAAGAAATGAAATAATGAAGAATCTGCCTGAATGTATGTATGTTTCTCGCACTGTGAAAAAACAACGGTACCTAGAGCCATCATATTTTGAATAACGTAGTCCTCCACCCGAACATTGGCACCTGGAGGCCCGAATTTTAAGTTTTATGTTTCATATTTTGTAAACCTTAACAAATTTTTGATTAACAAACGCAGAGATTTCAGAGCGAGCAGTGGCAACACTGCACGGGGGGGGGGAATTATATCCAACACGCGAGACTGTCTAACGTAAATTCTATTTTTTGTGGCGTAAGCGTCAAGAGCGTGATATTTAATAATAATAAAGTAAACTCACAAAACGTTAACAATAAAAAAAAAGTTTTACGAAGCCATCTTAGTAAGAAAACTGAACATTGATACGATGAACTGAGGAAAGATTTGAGAAAAAAAGAAACAGAATTGTATGGCAACACTTAACGCTGCATCGCCAATTCTAAATGTATACTGCTTTGCTGCTTTAAATTTTTGTCTAATTTTGCTGTTGAACTGTATACGGCGTAAGTGCGAAGAAAATTATGCTTAATAATAAAGCTAAAAGAACATTAAAAGGAATGGGTTAGTACAGGGATGGGCAAACGTTTTCGTTCGCGGGCCAAAAATCGAAAAAAAAAAGTTCGGCGGGCCAAGGTAAATTTTTCTAAAATTTTGAAAACATATACAAGTATTACAATTTAAATATGTTATGGAGAAGAATGAAATTGCGATTTCAGTTTTAAAAGTTTCTTACGTTGAGGTTCGAATTGAGATGTACTGATTCTAAGGAACGAGGCTAACTGCTCATCTGCTACTCTACTTCTGAAATAATTCATTCTAAGGTTCATTGTTGAAAACACTTGTTCACATATATAAGATGAAGTAAACAAAGCGCTGATTTTCTAGGCGTGAGACATTAAATTCGGGAAACTCACTTTCGATAATGATATTATATTCTTTGAAGACTGCTACAGCTTTATTGCAGATGAGACACACTGGTTTATCTTTTACAACTATAAAAAATGTTTCTAGGTCCATTCATCACTAAAAGCATGGCATTCTGAATCAACATAACGTTTTTTAGTAGACATTTTGGGGTTGAAATATTTTACGAATAACCCAAACAAGCACTAGCTACGCTATACTTTTAACAATTTCACCACTATTCACAATGATGCTATATGTCCGCAATCTTTCCATACGCAATCAATAATACTAGAACTCGCGACAAAAGAAAAGACCGCTGGCTGGAGCTTAAAATGCGCAGTCTGCCAAATATGAGGTCTGATTCACTTATATTGGATTGGCATACGTCTTCTCCCCGAAAAACAGATAACGATTCTTAGCGCCAATCTACAGCTATAACTAACAAAGTACTTCCGTTTTTAACACTTTACCGATTGAAAGCTGTTTGTGCTTGCT
>KK117881.1:805441-819543 GCA_000611955.2 Stegodyphus mimosarum
GTGTAATAGCGGTAAACTGCGAGTTCAGCGAGAGCGTAAAAAATCTTAACAAACCCTTTTGGGTGACCGTTGCAATCTGAAACCTTTCAGATTTTTTATTTTATTTATTTCTATTTACCTTTCCTGACGTAATCCATGGTACCCCAGAACTTCTAATTTTAGAAATCATGTCTTGGCAAGAAGGTGTCAAAAATAATCTTAAAGCCGATCAGTAAAGGTTGCTAGTAGACATTATTGTGCTTTTTCAGTTATTCTGCCTTATATTGAAAGTAAGATGTGCCATTTGAAATGCTTCATCCTTTAAGAAACTAAATGAATTTTTAGATAGGAATTTTGTAAGACAAAAACATTATAATTAAACATGGTAACTGAATGTATATTTAGAATAAGTTTTATATTGTCTTGTTTATTAATAATAATTGTTTAACTGCTGTAATTCACTTTATGTGAACTAACACTACCTTTTCCCAATTTTAATTGTTGCACACGTTTCTGTGTAATACAATATTTTAGATCGGCAATAAGGTTATGAATTCATTCCACAAAAGATGGGACGGAATTTTGTTCTCCCTTTGTCTTTTCTTATTTATAGTTACCTTCAAAATTTAACTAGTCGCTTAAGTTCCAAATCTTCCAAAAATAAGTACAGTTTAACTTAGAATTGGAGTTAATTATGTCTCGAGCCTTTACAACTGAACTAATTCCGATTTTAGGTTCCAATTTGCTTTTCTTTAAAGCTTACTGTATATCCGTTGAGAAACACTTCTTCATACAATATGTAAAATATGATATAAAATTATAAAGTTTTTGTGATTAATTTATGAAATTAATGTTTGATTTCATTTTCGTATTGGTTGAAGTCGCATAAGATCTACTGCTTCATGTTGCCGGAAAAAAATATTTTCCATGCGACAGGAAGAAAGACGGCACTCTATAGTGTCTCTGTGTAACCTTCATTCACAAGACAAAACCGCAACTTACATTTTAATGTGAACTAAAAATAGTTGTGTTTTACTTATGCTAGCAATTATGCCAGCTATTCCGAGGTAGTATGCGAAATATTTTACGTTGATACATAACTGCTTCTTCAAAGGCTGATGCAACCTCTAATGAAAATTTTCTTAAAATAAAAAATAACTGTTTAAAATAATGTGATACTAGTAATAGCATTCTTCTAGAAATTTGCGTACCATATTATATTTAATTCGGAAAGCTGTAGAAAGAAACCAGTGCATTACCTCTTAACATTTTTCAAAAAACCATCGTTCTTTACTTTTTGCAAGAAAAGAAACCCCTTTGCCAATCCCATCGAAGTCAGTTCTTCGACTCCAGTCTCTTCTAGCCTTCGCAGACCGAAAACACCGGACACAAGCTGTCGGAACATTTTCAGACTGTTGACATTCTAGCGTCTCGTATGTCCCCTGCCACTCAAGGCTGACGACTCCCCGCTTCGCCTCAAGAGTCTCGACAAACCAACATCATCTGAGCAACGTTCGCACAACCTGTTGGAGAAAGCAATCTTTTGGATCAAAGAAACCGTCTCTTCCCCTTCGGGTGGATAGGGCAATGAGATCGGCTTACATTGGCTTTAAATTAGCTTGCGGGTATTGATTCTTTCACATACTGTGTGAAAATGACTTAGCGTGATATATGTCTGCTTGTCTGTTCCTGGTCAATGCAAAAATACGATCGCACTTCGTTCGTTACTTGGCATTGTGTTGCTGACACCTTCAGTTCCTTATAAACTTATTCAATCAGCTCTTTTCAGATTTTTCTTCTCTCTATCTTTCTATGTTATATACTGTCTTTTGAAAAAAATTAATCATTTTAAGGCAAATTTTGTATGAATGAGTTGCATGTCACCAGAAGAGAACTTTTTGCTTATATCGAACATTTATATAGAGGTCTAACACTGAATTCAGTATTCAGAATGCAACATTTCTACTGTTTCTAAATTCCCAAAAAGTAATCATTTTAAAGTATTCTGGACTTTCATTACCAGCAAAGCAATACAATTCCAGAATGCTTAAAATTAATTAATATTTGGTGTTAATTTTTTTGGTGTTCATGTTTGTTAGAATCTGAATAATTTTAAGTTCGATAAGCCTATTACGGTTTTTAGTACTTATTTATGATATGCTTAAATTCAATTAGCATGTGTCAGAGGTAGATTAAATGATATTCTAGAAACTAAATCAGAAATTTATTTAACGGCGATAAATGAGCAAGTTAAAGAAGGAAAAATTTCTTAACATAATATAATAACCCACAAAATTATTCATCAATAAAAAGAAGTAATGATAAAAAGGACCTCTGGAATAGTCATATCTGGAATTAGTTTACTTGAATTACTTTGAAACTTTGAAAAGAAACTCTTTTAAATTGCAGTTCGGGGAGAAAAATAAAGTTTTTAAAAGTCAATTAAGTCAGTTATTTATGCCAAAAATATGTGGTTATGTACATTTCGAAGGTACCTACATACTTTTTTCAAATAAACATTAAATCATACTTTCAATCATAACTTATAAATGATGTATTAAAAAGCTTTATACTATGTATCTGCAGAATCAATATTTCATAATCTAAAGTAGCTTGAGCATCGTAAAACTTGTATTCAAGTTTCTTCAGAGGCATTTTTCAACAGAAATTTAATTGAATAAGAGATTGACAATCCAAAGATCATTTTCAGAGATAATCATGCGATTTGTAAAACATTTGTCATGTATTAATAGCATTGCATAAATTTTCTTGGAGATTAATAAATTTTTTAGAGATCTTGTTTCCTTGTAAACAACATCAAGCACGGTTATTGTCGGATAAATTAAAGCTAAATAAATGGCTTAAGTTTTTATACCCAGTGTTACATTATTTAAATATGGTTTTTGAAGTAATTTGTGAACTTTATGGTATTTCTTTAATTTAGATATTTTTCCCCTAGTTATGGTTATCATAGTCTTTTTACATATGATCATTGCAATGCTTCATAACATATTCAACACACGGCCGCCCGGTATAGTGGTATAGTAGTTAGGGAAGCCTAATGAGGTAGCGAAGGGCACGGGTTCGAATTCCGGAGAAGGTCTGGTTGTCCGTCCCTTCATAGGGGACAACGATAGCCGCCTATTGGGTGCCTCCACAATAAAATGGTCACCACTTCTGGCTTTAGGAGTGGCAAGTGCTGAATAGACAAGTGCCCGCCATTGGAAAAAGAAATATGCAACACACTACAGTTTATAAAAGTCAGCTTACTGTTATAAGAGGAAATGTTAGTGGTTAGGCCAGTGCAATGGCATTTTCTTTCTTTTAAATGAAAAGCTTTACTTTCATGGCTAAAAATGATGTCTAATGATAAAGGGAATTTCTGAAAAACGGAACAATTCACATTCTTAATAATCATTAATAAATTAAGGAAACTACGTAGAATTTAACAGAGTAAACTTAAAAATTAATGATGATTGCAGATTCATTGAAATTGAGTTCCAACTTTTGGTGAAAGTGGAACTTTGTCAAAGTGACTCCCAACGAAACTGTAGGAGCATTAAAATTTCTAGTTTCATTTGTGCTACATTTTCGTATTTTCTTTCCCTTTATTTAAGCATTTTTTTCTTGAAGATCTCAAATTATTTTTTTCCCTGAATTATTACAATTTTGCAAAAGGATGGGATTAAAAAAAATGAACTTTCGTACACTGCCCTTGATATTCGATGCTTGAATCTGCTAGGCTGATTACCTTTTTATATTTGGGTATCTGCCATTTATAAAAGGTTAAACTTTTAAAATACATATAAATGCTTATATTTAATACAGTGGGGGGGGCAAAGGGGGACATCTGTTCCCCGGACGCAATATTCGGGGAGCGCCAAATTGATGTTAACAAATTTTGGAATGAAATGTTTCTCATTCTTAGCACACAGAAAGGGGCGCAAAATCTTCAGTTTCCCCGGGCGCTGAAAAGTCTAGCTACGCCTCTGATGTAATAATACTTTTAAATATGATTTTTTTTTCAGTGCTAAGCCAAAACGAATGCTGGGGAAAATTTTGCTGGTGATTGGAGAAAATGAAGCATTTTGGCCATTATTTTTAGTATTGTATAAATTTATTTACTTTTATGTTCATGACTTTTGCATAGTTTTTTAACAACATGTTGCACTCAAAACAATACTTTCAGGTAAATGAATGTAATGGTATAAAGAAATTTAATCGCTTCAGATACTTAGCAAATAACTGTTCATTTTAAATATTTTTCTGCCATTTGTCTAAAATAATTGCCAAATGTCTTTCGAAATGCGTCGGATGTTTCTAGAAAATATATATATATATATTGGTAAGCAATTATCAATATATATTTTTTTTCTAGAAACATCCGACGCATTTCGAAAGGAAAACCTCAGGTTGCCTACATTGTGGCACATATGTGTTAGGTATTATCATTATTGTGTGTTAGGTATCTATCCCTCAGGCGAGGGTAATAAAAACAATTTTTGTATTCTATTTTTTGTATTTTGTCTTAACACACAATGCTAATTTTACAAATTATGCAGTATTTTAAGATAGCCGGTATATTTACTTTCGTGTTGTGCAGAAATAGTAGAAATTTAGTCACTGAGCTTTAAATAAATAAAATGCAGCAATTATCCGTATTTCGTGATTTCTCTACTAACTCCATTTTCACTTTGTTTGCCAGTTTTTAAGAGTAAATTCAAGTTATTCTTGTCTTAGTACATATAATTTGATATACTACGGGGAAATTTAAATAAATTATGTGAGATACCAGTTTCGTTGTTAGGAAAAAAAATGCGTGACCCAAATAGAAACTAAATTATGCATCAACAATTGATCACAACGCAAGTTTAGAGATGAAAAGAAATTAGATCGACAGTAATTTCTGCATTTTTCGGAGGGAGGAAAAATTTGAAAACTAGTTATGTAACCGGGATCGAATGTGTGAAGTAGGAAATACTCCATGCTCAAGCTCAACTCCAATACAAAAGAGCTAAGAATAAACTAATAATAGTTTTGTTTTAATCGAAACAAGAAGCTATTTAAAAATTTAAAAGAATGTTTGAGAGAACATTGGACAGACAATCTTAGAATGGAGATACCGATTTCTTCAACATACAGTTAAATACAATAGTGTTCAATGTTTTGGCATCTCCAAGTCTTTTAATTCAGAGCCTTTACAGAAGGCAATGACGAAGATTACAGCATTTGTCTGTAAAACTATTGCAAGTTTCCCTGATGATCTCTATGTGTCATTCTCTGGACGGAAGGAACATAAGCCGCAGATTCAGATTTGTATAAGATCATTATTCCACATATACAAAAAATATATCTCTCTATAGTTGCGCTGAAAGTTAAGTGAATGCCGATAAACTTGATGATTCCTGTTACTTTTGCTTCAGTTATGCACTCGGAGTCCAAAAATCTCATGCTACGTGATGCTGAAAGGGAATTTCTGTGCAGTTAGATAAATGATGCACTTTTCATATGAAAATAGACTGAAATGTGTTAAGTGAAGATATAAATGGGGTTATTCTGTCCTTTAAAATGTATTACATCGCGGTAGCAATCTTTTAGATTCTTGCATTTTACGTGCTTATAAATGAAATATTATAATGAATGCTCAGTATATGGTGATACATGGAAGTCAAGTTAATGCATGATTTTCCAAACTTCTATAATATATATAGTGTATACACATTAAAAAAAGTACTGCAATAGTTATAAATAATGGATTTGCTGTTATTCAGTATGAAGTCATATTTAACTCGCGTAACATGATTTTGAATGAAATTCCTGCTCCTGCAACGGATGTTCCGTAAAAAAAAGCTGACATTTATTTTTCTCGCCCACTGAGAAAACTCAGATCACCAACGGCTCAACAGATAAACCAAGATGGATGCTGCTAGCTTCTTTATGGTAACGACCCAAGGAGCTGAAACATTCTTGATTTCATAATTTTGCTCATTCATAACCCATATACGGCAATTTTCCTTTAAAAAACTTCAACTAAGTCAGCATTTGAGTCTTAGAATATTTCCTGGGATTCGCTCTAATCATTTAGTTATCTAATTTTCATCCACACTTATTGCTTTCCTTCATTCTAAATTAATCTTTTCGAAAATTACGAGTCTTCGATTCCAAATTGCAGTTGTTTCACAAGAGTCTTACGGCACAGTGGCTACCGTCTTATGTAATATCAAGTATTGATCCTGTTACGGAAACACATGCCTCTTAACATGAAAAATATAATTATTTGTCTTATACCTGACCACACCGATATCCATCACAAAATTTATGGTGATTTTCTCAATTTTTTATGTATATTTAACTTTTTTTTACTTTTTAATTGTTTAATTTTTTTCAGTGCTAGTACATCAAGCAAAGAAACATAATACAATTTGCGCATTAATTTTCAGAAGTAATGTTTCACATATTTGCTTGAACAGCATATGTTACATTTTCTGCTGAGTCACCTCCAGCTTCAGCGAGCATTCCTCTTCCACCATTAAATAGAAGTATCATAAACTGACAAAATTCAGACATGAAGTCGAATAGCTAATGAGAAAAATTTGCTTATCTCTGCATTACAGGGTATTTAGAGGTATATGCGTCATAAATAAGCACACGATTGAGAGAAGATAAGTAATAGTATCATTGTTATTGCTTGCACATTACTTTTAACGTTCAGAAATGTTTTTCACGTCAGCCAAAATGTTTCTTAAGAGCATACAGTATACTCATAAGTTAGAAAAGCCTAAAAAGCTAAGTTTCAGTTACATCAAACGAGTATTTTATAATTAAATAACTCACAGTATCTGATTCGTGTCCTCTGCTGCAGCAAATTATTAACTGATAGGAACAACTTATTTTATTCTTTTATCTTTCTATTAGTGCTTGACTGGGATTCGCAATGCATAAAATTCCTTACCAGAAATATCGTTTCTTCATTTATCCAGTTTAAGGACTCAGGAAGCAGTTTTCTTAAACACACAAGCTGCAATCAGTTTTCATAAAATATTAATCACATCGTCGCATTTTTCGGGGCTCCTGTATGCAAAAGGGGTAAATGATATTGGGTTAAACAAAATTGTGGTTAATAGTTCGCTTATTTTGTAACACCATAAGCGCGTGCAGCTTCCCAAGGTACATAGAAAAATTTTTCTAACTTGTTTGCAGTAGCATAATTAATGAATAATCATCATTACCAAATGCGATACTCTAAGATATGGATCAGCTATGATAACTTTTGATGCACATAACCCATAATAAACCCCTTAATATCTTCAGAATTGCACAAAAGATGAATTCAATAAATTAAAAGGCATGCTTATCGGCATTAATACTGTGGATGAATAACTACTCTTACCAAATGTCATACTACTTATATTCGATATTACTGAGCAGTGCAACTTCATTTACATTTAATGAACATGGTTGAAAATAAAACCATGATAAACATTTATGTAGTTATCTTTATTCGCTTCACCATGAAGTATTAATTAACGCAAATGTAACTGACGCACAGCGCGCTAAAGTTTATTGTCAAGAAAAGAAAATATTACATTAACAGAATATCTGCAAATCTCAGAATTAAAGATCGTTAGCGTTTACATTTTGAGTGGGACTGAAAACGTTTGTACTGGGTTTCTTGCAAGAATATATGAATTTGCTCTACAACTCAGTAATTTTAATGGTTATATATTTATTCGTAAAATAAAAATAAGTGATATTTTAATGGTGTCACAGTTTCCAAATCAAATATGTTCACAACCAACCACTGCTGTACTGTGGAGCCATTAGGATATTTTTTTTGAAGCAGGAGACGTGAAAAATGAGCAATGTTTTCGCCGGGATTCAAACCTGGGCCTCTCGGATACGCGCCGAGTGTGCTAACCCTTACACCACGAAGGCATGCTGGAAGGAAGGAGAAAGTACCTTATATATTCCCCTTTTTAAAGGGCTACTGGGGATTAGGGGACCAAGTCGCCAAATCCTGGTGGTGAAGCATCATCATCTAGCACCTTTTAGTTCGGGCGCCACTGTAGAGTCATTAGGTTTTTTTTTATGCGGAAAACGTGAAAAATGAGCAGTGACCTCGCCGGGACTCGAACTTGGACCTCTCGAATACCGAGTTAGCCGAGTGGGCTAGCCGTTACACCACGAAGGCATGCTGGGAGGAGAGAGAAAATGCTATAAGACCTAATCATATGAAGTGCCTGTCTTCGTGGTTCCGATTGGCCGAGTGATTAAGATCGCTGAATAGTGGTAGTTTAACTTGGCTCGAGCCAAGTTAACAAGCTGACTGCTTGGGTGTTTTCCGTGGTTTTTGTGTTTTTTGTGTAAGCCACGTGCCAGTTTCCTTTAGAACGTCTTCCACAAAGGCATCTTTCCCATTAGCGAGATTTCCCTCGAGTGCTTTGCCGCAATGAAATAATCTAACCTATCCTGATTTCGAATCAGTTAAATCTTTCAACAGTTAGGTTTCATGGATCCTATCGTTCTTTCAAAATCATTACGGAAATAAAAATGCAAGGAAGGAATTCAATTAATCGGCATTTGTAGAGCGATCTGAACAAGTGTGTGTTTCTCGAAAGTCTATCAACAGCATAACTGAATACACATTCTAGGCCATGCTCCATGATATCTTTTCGCTTATACTGAAATTTTAAACACATCTGCCAAGATATTGTAACCAAAAAGTTGCACTTGTGCAAGAAAATTACTAAACCTAATCCAAATTTGTCACCATTTGCTCTGGACTCGCAAGAACTAAGTCTAGAGCAATTGGCAATATGCGGGTCTTAAAGCAGAACAAATTTGCGACAGGCGACCTAGGCGTATAGACGTTTTCCTAGTTTTTTCACATGTAACATGAGCAGATTCCCTTAGGAAGTCTTCCCAAAGACATCCCTCCTTTTAGGCAGACAGCCCTATTATATTTTGCCATAATCAAATAAATCAAATCTAAATGCAATCATTCTTCTTCGTTAAGCCAAATTTCCAGTAACATTCTGGTTGGTTACTTCATTAAGGCAAAATACGGGAATACTTGTGTCTGCCTACAGGAGGGAGGATGCTTTGTGAAGGAATTTCGAATGATAACTGCTTCACAGTTACTTTAGACATGGGAAAAATAAAGCAAATGCACATACAGCCACCCTGTTTTGGGGGGTTTGAAATCAGGTCGAACTACTAGTCCACCATCCTAGCGATCTTATCCATCAGCTGCTGGTGGGCTTGGCCGAATGACTGCTGACTACCTCTAATTTGAGGCAGTTTTAAATCCAGGCAAATGAGCTGGCTGTATGAGCGTTTTCGGGATTTACCCATACGTAACGTGAAAATTAGCCAGTTTTTCTTGAAAAGACCTCTAAAATGGGCCTCCCATCCCTAATGTTAACAACTGTAATGCATTTTACCGTAATTAAATAATTCAATCTAAAGTCACTTAGCCACGGGTAGCTAACATAAAAATGTTTTCAGTCGAAAAAATCAGTTATTCTATTATTTATTACCACCTATTTGATATGCATTTTAAGCCAAAATTTACCCCTCAAAAAAAAAAAAGAAAAAAAACTTAAAATCATATTAAATATTTTGAATCATGCACTCACAAACATTAAACAACGAATACGTTCGAAGATCATTGCACCATTATCAGTAATTTTACTTCCATTTTAAAATTAATTTTTTTCAGTGTTTTTCTCGTCAGTCATATTACGACTAAGGACTAAGTCTGAATTATTTCTTAGGTTTAGAAGACTCACTCCTCGGATTTCAAAAGGCACCATACATCTAATCCCATCTAATACTCTTTCCTCTTATACAAATAAGGAAAATAAGCATTGAGAGCACCGAAAGAAACCTGTGTTTTTATGGAACCTGAGACTCATACATATATAAAATGAAATAATAATTAAAAATATTTACGTTACTTAAACATGAAAGGAATGAATAAACAATGGTAAACGAAATTGGAAAAGGTAAGAAAAAATATATGTAATTCAATAATTTAATTTTTTTTTCAGAAACGAATAAAAAAATGTAAGATTTGGAAAAATGAAACGATGAGATAGAAATTTGGAACACAGTGTGATTAACTTCATTCTGTTCTTTTCAAAGAGGTGGTGAATTAAGAATTAAAGTAATTACCAAGTTACAGTGTCAAAGAAATACGCAACAATGTTTCTGAAAGTCATAAACTGGCCAGCAAAACAATCTAAATTGGTAAATGTAAATTTTTTAAATAGATTTTTTGTATTGAAATTTGCTTTTAGAAACCTTCATTTTTATTAAACTTGTTTTTTTTTTAAGAATTATATATTGTAAGGTTTATCCTAATTTTATTAACAGTTATTTTAAGTTATGCACCTTTTCTATCTACTCTAATTTCAGCTTATAATTTCCTACCAGAATATAATTTCAGAAACGCAGTTAATGCAAATGAGTGAGAGAACTTTTTAAGTCGATGTTTCGCCGACTTCGAGAGAGAGAGAGTCTGATTTTCCTGACTAGCGAGCGTTCTCTCTTAGGATACTACGCTCGGCTATACTTTAGGCCTTTGTTTGGCTTCGCTGATTTAATTAATATTTAGGGGCCAACTACTTAGAATTCTGATAGTTTCGTCTATACCTTTCAGATAGCTTTAGTTAAGCTTAGTTTAGTTTAATTTCATAATTATTTAAATTCAAGCCCAAGTGAAGGCTTTGCTGTATACTCCGAGTTAGGAGTTGATTGTAATTATTTTGAGAAATAAAGGTAATTAACCCTTCCTAAGTCTAGGAGCTCCATGATTCGAAATTAGGAGGCCATTATGGTGTTAGGAAAACCCTGCAAAGGGTCCGCGAAGCGGTGTATTTTCCGTAGTTATACAAAGTTGTGACGGCGTATGTCAGGTCAGGTCACTTGTGTCAATTAATTAACGAAGTTAATTACAACCCGGCCGGGCACTTAAATAGCATAAGAAACACTTTCCCAAATGAATTGGTTGGCATTGATTTGCTTGATCCATACCCTAGAACAAAGATTAATAAAAATAGCAACTTGTTAGCCATTGTGGATCATTTCTCAAAATGGGTGGAAATAATTCCCTTTAAACGAACTTCAGCAAAAATAGTAGCAGATTCGTGTCTAAATAAATATATTTTAAAATACGGGGCCCCAGTAAAAGCAATATCAGATAATGGTAGGCAATTCGTAAGTAATTTATTTGAAAATCTGTGTACAGGCCTTGGCATAGGCCATCTAAAAATGGTACCTTATAGACCGCAATCAAATATTGCGAAACGCGTAAATAAGAATATAGTGAAGATTATTCGGGGATACGTTAAGAATTATCATGGCCGTTGGGACAGCTATGTCAATGAATTAGGCTTTGCCTTGAGAACAGCAAACATGATACTACACAAAAAAACCCCGCAGAATTATTCCAAGGAAGAAAAAATGTAACGCCACTAGATAAGCTATTTTTCATTCAACAAACACAGGAATAGTTTCAATTGAATGATATCCAGAAAATGATTAATGAGGCCATCAAAAATTCTGATGCGGCAAGGTCGAAACAAAAAGTCTGCTACGATAGAAAGAGACGCGACGTAGAATATACGATAGGGCAAAAAGTATTAAAAATTAAACATTCCTTATCATCCGCACCCGAAATTGGGTAACCAAATTTGAGCCCAGGTTTGAGGGGCCATTCATTATAGAAAATATCAAATTTTCTACGGTCTTCTTAAAGGCGGAAAATGGACAGCAAATAATTGCTAATGTGGACCGACTGAAACCGTACTATAGTCGTACGGATTTTCTAGGCTTAAAAGATCTTTTGCAGGTTCCGGGAGCGGGCCAAGAACATTGATTTCGCCGTTGCCTATCAGGGATCTCCAGCAACAAAAAGAAAACAAGCGGATAACACTGAAGAAAGTACCGCCAAGCGAACGCAACAGCAGCCACAAAGTTCAGGTTCAGCGGGAATGAAGAAAACGAAACAGAGAAAAGTTCCCCTTCAACAGAAGCCAGCGCCGATGGGAAAGCGGAAAGGCTCATGGAGAATAATCAAAGAAAACGTCCAACTCCAGAACTGAAGCCAACAACTCGAAAGAAGCCACAGGAATATGTCAGCCAAGATCTACAAAAAGAAAACGATCCGACGAGGCAAGATCCATTCCTTTTCAGGAAACCAGGAAAACCAAGAAAAGATTGAAAGTTTCCGAGGGAAGATCCGGATACTACAAACCAAAGAGGAAGCCAGAGTTCCAGAACCATCAACCGACGAGGAAAGCAGGCCGATTCAACGCCCGAGGAACGAAAAGAAAGGAAGGGCCGAAAGTGAATACCAGCGGCCCGAGAAGACTGAGAATCCAAAGTTTAAGATCTCTCACATGGCAAGAATTCTGCGAGAAAAGAATGGAGGAGTATAGAAACAAAAAAAGATAAGTGAAAATTTTCCTTGTTTTCTATTTTGTATTGAAAGTTCGATTTATGTCATGTGTTTAAAGTTGCTAAATACTGTTTAAAGCAAGTTTGCGAGAATGTAGTTGTAATTATCTCTTAAACAGAAAAAATTTTTGAATTCGCAAGTTGGCAAGAATTTATTTTATACCTACCTTCCTTTTGAGAATTCTCAAGTTACGAGAAACTAATTTGTGAAAACATTTAGTCGAAAGACTTCAAAGGAGTTAACTTAAAGAAAGATTGTAGCAAAACTTTGTAAATTTTGTATAGCAACTATAACAAACGATGCAAAATGAATTTTAAAATATTGAATGTTAAAATGTGCTATTGATTGTAGAATTGCTAATGTCAGCTTTTAAACTATAAAAGTTAAACTTGTACAAATGTAAGTTTTTGTCAAGCATGACGCTAAATACCTTGCATAAGAGATGAATTGAATGAAAGTATGGATTGAATGTGTTTTAAGTTAGGCTTTTCAGGCTTCACTTAAGAATTTAAATTAAGCTCTATGTTAGTACATTAGATCTAGTTTTGTGTTTGAGGAGTGTTCTGAGGTCTGGAAAGTGAAGTTTCTAACAAATCGTAGCTGTTGCATAGTTAGTAGTGTATCTTCGCGATAACATAACAATAAAACTCTCGTTTCACTCAGAACAATTTCTGGAGAGCGTGAAGGAAGAAATTTTAAAGTTTGGTGTGAATGAAAGTGTTTGAGGGCCAAATATAATTTCAATAATAGGATAATGGTAGGAAAAATAAAATGCTTATGAAAAATTCAACTAACATGATTTCCTTCCAGAGGAGTGGAAGGATCAAGAATGAGAGCCTGCTCAAGAAAAGAAGCAGATGTTTGTCCAAGTCAATTTGCATAAAAATGTGAATCTAAATTCTTAATTTTAGTATAACTTTAGATATTGTGTAAAGTTGACCCTAAACAGGAAACGTTTTAGTGATGATATCAAGAAAGCAGACTTGCTACAAGTTTAAAACTTTGATGAGAAAGAGATTTGTAGAATTTACACTCTTAAACAAGGTCGTTTTGAGACATTATTCTTCGAGTAGCTAAATTCTTGTAGGAGAAAGATGTATTTACCCTAATTTTATTAACAGTTATTTTAAGTTATCCACCTTTTCTATCTACTCTAATTTCAGCTTACAATATCCTACCAGAATGTAATTTCAGAAAAGCAGTTAATGCAAACGAGTAAGAATACTATTTAAGTCGATGTTTCGTCGACTTCTACAGAGACAGTCTGATTTTCCTGACCAGCGCGCGTTTGCCTCTTGGTTACGTTCTCTCTTAGGATACTACGCTCGGCCATACTTTAGGCATTTGCTTGGCTTCGCCGATTTAATTAATATTTAGAGGCCAACTACTTAGAATTCTGATAGCTTCGGCTATACCTTTCAGATAGCTTTAGTTAAGCTTAGTTTAGTTTAATTTCATAATTATTTAAATTCAAGCCCAAGTGAAGGCTTTGCTGTATACTCCGAGTTAGGAGTTGATTGTAATTATTCTGAGAAATAAAGGGTACTTTTTAAGTCTTACGTGTTTATTCTCACACTTAAGCGATTATTCGCTTGTTAGTGTTTGTGGGGTTCTAAGGTTGAACATTGGAATAAGTAAAAACCCCACAATATATATATGT
>KK117881.1:840630-853040 GCA_000611955.2 Stegodyphus mimosarum
AGAGTTTAAAGATTAAATTCTTAATTAATTAATTAATAATTTAATTAATTAATTAACCAATTACCTGCATAGAATCGACTCAGGCGTAGGACAGAAATCGACACTGAATCGAAACCGGTTTCTCGGCTGCATTATCGGTCCTGTGCCAGCAGAGAGGCTGTCAGTTCTATGCAGTGTCGGTTCTGTGCCGCATTTCCTAAGCAATGTCGGTGCATGTATCTTGCCGTAAAAAATTATTTGGTGCATGTTGTCGGGAATGATTTGAAGTGTCAACATATCTCGTTTAGTGAAATTTGTTATCATTTTGTAAAGTTGTGTAACGATAATAGTAGCTTAGTTGGTTGATAAACTGATGAAGGACATTATGAAAATGTTAACAGGATGAGAGCAAGCGCACATTTAAGTTTTGCACGCTTTGCTACGTAAGCAGGAATATAAGAAAAGTTTAAGTAATTATTAAGTCCAAAAAGTTGAATTTAGTGTAAAGGCTAAAAATATAAGATCTTTCCAAGGATTTCAAATTAATGCTGTATTTTAGTTCTAAATACATTTAACTTAGCAACAATTAACTTAATAATAAGATCTCAGAGACGTAAGATTTCTAGTGCTATTTTTAATCCCGAATAAAGATTTTATTTCCTTCCAATGAGAGAAATAGAGAGCGAGAATTTTTGTAAAAGTTTAGTATTTAAATTCATATTCCTCTCGTAACATGGGAAAAAAATTGGAGAGCGAAACCAGATCCAAAGTCAAAAACTAAAGCAAAAAGTTCAACGCGCAGTAAATAAAATTACTGCATAAAACAAAAGGCACAGTGAAGCGCAAATAGGAATAGAAAAAAGAACAAAACGTTGCGTTACATTTCTCGCAAAATTTCCTTCAACGGGTTGATTCCACGAGAATTGCAAATATAACCTTATTTCTGAGCCTCAGATGAACAGTTTTTCAAAGCCACAATTAATCTAAAAGTAAATTAGTACATAAAATGAATGAAATTGTTCATTAAATGGCCAACAGTTTCATAGTTTCATTCATTTTTTATTTACATAAATACTCGGAAAACTTTTGAAATACACTTAGTTGGTTAGCTAATTGATTAAGGAGAAGCATGACAGGCTTAGACAGAAAGATGCCTTTATGGAGGACTTAAGGAAAACTGGTTCGTATTTCCATAACACTTGGGGAAAATCGCATGCAATCAGACTGTTTGTCTCAATTTAAAACCGGGGGCAATATATTAGCGTTCACGAGCCTTAGCACCTCGTTTGCTGGTGAGTTTTGAAATAAGCTAATCAGTGTTTTATCATTTTGCTTTCTTATGAGTAATTTGCATTCCTAATTAGAGACTTAGTACAAAACTAAATAATACAAACTGTGGGAGGCTACTTGATCTGATAATGCTAAGTACTCCAATAAGCCTAACAGACGTGAAGCGAATTAACGCTATGTCTGAAGTAACTATGAAGTCGTGAAAAGGTTTAAATAATGTTTTTATTTAAACATTATTTAGATCACATTCTCTTGTGCGAGAATATCAGCCACAGCTCGTGATGATGCAACTAAATAGAACAGTTAAATTTAAGTTAAACAGTGAACAGTAGTCAGGGACTACGCAACTAAATATTACTAAAATCATTTACTAAATATTACTATACATTTTAAGTGTGGGCAGCGATAGAACGCAAAGTCGGATAATTACAGCTATCAGAGCTGACAGGAAACTAACACACAGCGGGCACGAGAAGACAGAAACACTCCCTGTCTTAAAATTCCAAAACCTCGATTTAAATACTGATTAGTCATTTGCATTATGGTGAGGAATACGGAAATGAGAAGCTGTAGTAAAGCGCAAAACATAATAACACGTTGTTTAAAATTAATAGCCTTACAAAGTATTTAATGGTAGTAATTACTAATGATAACTTTACAGATTAATAAATGATAGTAATCACTGGAGAATAAAACTGCAAGCAATTCACTGAAGCACGCCCCTAAAAAAGTACAGTTACTTGAATATATAATACTTTTACTACGCTTTTGAAGGTTAGATTATTAACGTAGGAATATGGAAATTTTATGAAAGAAAGAAAAAGAAAAGTCTAAAATGTTTTTATCAATTCTTAAGATGTGGAAATCGTGACAGCAAAAGGATCGGTTGATGAACATTTTCTACGCAAAATCTGCTGCCTATCAGAATCTCTCGGGAGGAATTTTTTTTTTACCAACATGTGTTTAAATAATTCTTACATAAGTAATATGTCCTCCTGCAGTTTCAAAAGAAATAACATTTCATAGTGTAAACTTGTAACTGAAAACAAAAAAGCGTTAGGCTTTTTTTTCGTATACCTGTCAATCCTCTCATTACTCTACGGGGGAAGACCAACAACCAAATGTCCTGATGCCGCAGAGGAACGAGAACAGCAATAAAAATAACGTGTTTATCTCAAAAGATCGCTGAGAAAAAGTATCCTATTTATTTTTGTCTGCGCTGTATCAACTTACATTTGGATGGCAAAAAGAAATATAAAGTGCAAGGCTCTCACTTCAGTTATCAATAGTCCAGAGTTGATAGCCTTCCTTCGTACTTGTCTTAATGATCTGGCAGATGAGGCGATTCAAATAAACATTAGCGATCGGCTTTTTCTTTCATGTTAGATTATTCCCTCCTTTTAGCTAGCATTTTTTGAACTTCTAAAAATATTACTGACGACGTATATGAAAAGAATAGAAAAGATTGGGATTGAATTTCTACCGCGTTTTACCACTGGAAAGTAAAAGCTGCATATAAATATTTTTGAAATTTTATCAAACTATCAGAAATAATTAAGTAAAGCTAGTGGATTCCATTAAATTATACTGGACTGAGACAATTAAGTAAATATGTAAAAATACGCAAAATATAAATATGAAATACAGTCAGGAAAAAGCTGTTTTATCACTGCCAGCTTCAAACTTTTTCAAAAGTTGGAAGAATCTCACACCGATATTACCGC
This sequence comes from Stegodyphus mimosarum, assembly GCA_000611955.2. NCBI lineage: Eukaryota > Metazoa > Arthropoda > Arachnida > Araneae > Eresidae > Stegodyphus > Stegodyphus mimosarum. Next base: position 843,624 of record KK117881.1, read on the forward strand.
TTTGCACCTTTAAAAATTACAACACCACCTCTACGTAACCAATCTACCAGAACAAAAGTAAATCGACTGTAATTTATATCTAGGTATGTGTGTGTATATATATATATATATATATATCTTTTTCATTGCTATATATATATAGCAATGAAGTATATATAGCAATGAAAAAGAAAAAAAATTAAAAGGGAACAAAACATTTTAGTTAAATAAAATAAAAATTAGAATGAAATTATTAATAAATAAATTAATAACAATAAAAAGTAAAAATCCAGTAAAAAATTTTTAAAAAAGAATTTTTAAATGATTTAATTTAGAAGCCATGAGACCTAATACATTTTAGATCCAAGTAAGATGAATATCGAAAGTTAAATTTTTATAGTAAATTAAAATTTAAACTAAAAATTAAAAATAAAATTTAAACTAAGTGCAGTTTAATTATTCAAATTTCTGTGCCTCAAATCGACTTAATGAGGGGTAATAATTTGAAGCATCAAAACCCAAACAATTAAGGAGATCTGAGCTTATGTTTCGTTTCCTTTGAGCAGAAATTAAATAGATATATGTACGTATGTGTGTGTGTATTTGTGTGCGTATTCTATATAATTTGGTCAGCTATATTTGTATTAGAGTCCTTACTGAAATACAACGTCTCTTGTTTTTAGATTATTGCTTTCAAAACTTACAGTTTCAAAACCTATGGTTCAAAACTTAATGGAATGAAACTGGGGATCTGGCAAGTCAGTTGAAAAATTGAGAAATTGTGTTATGATGCTAATCGAAATTCTTGTCATCCTCTTCAAAGCATCCGTTTATTCGGTTTTCTGAATTTTTATGTAAAATTTTAAATACAACTTTCTTAGTTAATTTATGATTTATAACATTGTAACGGATTTACTTAGGCACTTATAATTCCTTTCAAGTAAAGCTGTCAGAACTTATTGTATTTTCATAAATGTGAAACATTTTTGAATAACTTTTCGAATTTTAATCTAATTAAAAAAAAATCAAGTTTGAACGCATTTCCAAGGAAAATGTGCCTTTCTTTATTTTAGTAGCAAGAGTATTTTGTATAACATTTCCTGTCTGGTTTAATTATTTTGTTTTTTGTTGTTGCTGTTTTTGTTGTTTGTGAGGATGTTGCTGAGATCGACACTTTTTAGATAAAACGTTATTTTCAAGCTGCCTATTAAATTCGGGGAATAGCACATTCAAGTACCCTGGTCTCTTTATGAGGGTGGCAAAAAGTAAAAAGCAATAAAACTCGTATAAAAGATAACTGTATTTAAGTTCCTTTAATGCGAATCACCACAATAGAGTGGGTTTTATAAATAGTTTAAGTCATGAAATTATAAAAGAATTTTACAAATACGCGCTACTGAGGCCATAGCTATATTAGTGATGTAGGAAGGAAGAAGAGAGCCTTGCATACATGTTTAAGATCCTAATATGCATTTGAAATAAATCCATTAAAACGCATAACTAATGAATAGAATCCCTTAGATTCAACTATAGATAATATTTTGTGACTTGCCTTTAGTATATTTTTGGTCTTTTCAAGATACGGGCATTTTAAATTCAATCTTTTGTAAATTTATTCTAAATTAACTACAAGACCTTATATTTTCATGTATTATGTGTATTACAAGATATTTATGTCTTCGCGTCGCCTTTGATTAGGTTCTGTCACCATAAATTTAATATTTATAATAAATTCACAGTAACTGATGAGCAGACATCATACTTGATAGAAACGGTACATCTGCCAGCTTATACCTGCACATATTTCAAAATAAATCAAGCAGATTCCTTTTTGAATATTCAAAGATAAAAGGTTACCTCCTAGTTCCCTGCATCAATATTAATCCATTTATATCATGCAATGTTGTAAATGATTAAACATGATTAAAACGTACATTTGATATTGGAGAATTGACATTATCCTAAGTATAAAAGTTTCGGTCTAAAAGAACGCATATATGGCATTGTGAACAAAACAGTTGTATTTGAATCAACAGAACATTTAACCCGTGGTTTTATCTTCTGGAATTTAGATGGGAAATGCAAATCTCTTTGTACGTTGTAGCTTATGCATTTTCTAGGCACTTAATGTTTACTCCAAATTTCTCTAAGAGTTACTAGAGATTATATGACTATTATACTTGATAGATTTCAAGTTGTTTGATATTTTATTTAAGCTATCATGAGGTTGTTTTAATTATTACACAGTGATTAGTATTCCTATTTGCCAATTTTTAGTAATAAAAAGGAGTATAATTTTGTTAGCTACCTTTAATTTTCACGCATTTTCTTTCATTAAATGCGAAATTATATAAATGCAGATGATTATATGTATTTGTATGTAGACAGATAGATACGTTGGTTGCTAAAATGATAAAAACACAATCCCAGAGGGTGTATGATCAAATTGAACTCTTCTAATTACAAGCATATGTAATTCTTTTACTTCGAAGTCAGCAGATAACTAACGTTTTTAATAATTTTATTTCACAGTTCTCGAAAAGTAAATGGGGAAAACTCAGAATGCGAGAGAAAAGGGCGAGGAGAAGTCTACATAAGACCATTATAAAATTTACCTGGAGTGTCCTATTGTTCTAACATACTATACATATGAGGATAAAATGGAAAGGAAAAGCGAATTGAAATTCTGTTCATGGGAAGCAAGATCATTTTCAGAACAATAATATGTTATCATAATTATAGCGAAGAACAAGAAAAATGTGAACCAGAGTAAAAAAGCCTTAAGTAAAAAAAGGTTAAGGTGTTTTATTTTTTAATTATGTTATCGGTTTTTATGGCGGGCAAACAATGATTTTAATTTTCTCTTCCTTCAAGTTAGTTTTATTCTTATTTCATATGCTTTTATCACTTGCAGTAGCTATAATCTCTCATTTAATAGGTCTTTGTCTTTTCTTAATTTAATTACTTTAATTTTTCGAAATTTTCTCTTATTTTATTTATACTTAATTTATATATATTTCAGTACTCTTCGTAGGTCATGAGATTTCCGATTACGAGTAAGATCATTAAGTAGTTGATGACGAAAACATTCGAATAAACGCAGTAGGTGGGAATCGTTAATCGTCACCCCTTTCGATTACAGAAATCGAATGTTCGCCATCAGTCGTCAGATCTCGCATTTACGATTTTGAGTATTGCGAAAGGTTGTCCTGAAAGACAGGGATGGAGTGTTTGTTCAGCAGCTGCGCTTAGAAACCCACGCTTGATGCCTTATCCCGATCATAACTGCTGACTGACATCACCGGCCGACGAATGAATCCGCTGTCTTCAACTAGTTGAGAATTCTTTCAATTCCGCGCTATTTACTTTTAGATAGCAGCGAAAGTTTTGTAGCAATATATGAAACTAGTATTCAGTTCGGTCCTATTTACAAAATGCCGAGAAAGCTAATAACAAATGTTTGTACTAGCTTTGTATAACTGTTATAACTCACAGATTGTTTTTAAGAAATTATGTTTTCTACGCAGAATTTGCTGTATTTACCGAAGATAAAATGACATTTTTAATTTAAATTGCCCTTCTGAAAATTCCCATATAATGCGTGCAGCCTAACATTAAGAAAAAATAATTATTTAAGATAAAATCATGAAATAATTTATTACTTAACTTTTACCTTTAAATGGAAATACAACATCTTTTATAAATAGAGATGCGGGCTGTAAAAGAAGCTCATTCTTAAATAGGATGGCAATAAAAAATATCATAATTTTATGAGGCCAACGAGAAAGTTCATGAAACGTTTTTTTCATAAATTATTCAAATTCATACAAATGTGAATCCACTGTAGCACTAAAATTGTCAGCTTTTAAAATTGTGATTTGAGCTGTTTAGCATTCAGCATATACATATTACCATTATTTTCAAATTAATGGCTTATTGAGGGTAACAAATAAAACAAAAAGATATTCGCTTAAAGCATTATTGGAATGGATTACGTTCCTTAAATTCCTGCAAAGGCATCGCAGGCAGTTAACTATTATGCATATTAATACGGTATTCATATATGTCTTCTAAAGAAAACAATGAAAACATTCTTCTAAGCTTACTTCTAAATTTAACTTAGTCATTTCTGTTGACATAACAGCTAAAGGATTCAAAGAAGCTTCTGTACTTGATAAATATTATTTTTCTAAAGAATATTAGTAAATAAAAGTGACTGGAATGTTTAGATATCGTTTTTCTTTTCATTAAAATTATAGCATTCAGTTATTTCGCTGAAAACGTTTTTAAAAATTAAAAATGCATTCTTTCACGCTATCTAATCTTCAACTTTAATGATCAGTGTAATGGAGTATATTGAACGGGAATTTAGAACCTATGCAGTACTGCAAGGAGAACTGCAATAAAATTGAGAAAGTAAGTAATAAAATTAAGCTTACTTCTTGATCTTTAATAAAATTTTGTATGCTTATATTTCTCTGCTTAAGTAGAACAAAATCTTACGTTGTAATAATTAGAATGACACGAAATAAAACTTCTAAACGTTGATAAATTAAAATAAATCCAAAGTACAAATATGATTTATATTTCACAGTGCTCTTTTTGAAGCAACATTTTAAAAGTTTTTTTTCCCCTTCGATTTATAGATTGCGATTTACGTTCCCTATCGCAAATCACATACCGAAAAGGAGACTTCAAAAATGTGATCGAAGAGATGTTAAATGTATAGTTATATATTAAGTTGTGTGTATCACAACTAAGAACTGTAACCCTAGGCTAAGCATATTAAATAAAAAAAAATTGTCATATTGCGGGAATTGAGCAATTCTTGAAAAAATAAGTTAATTGATAAAGATAAAAATATGAAGTAAATTCTGCAAATGGCTAAATACTCTAATGGAATGTAATCAGATTTCAGAAGAAACTATCTTGGCTGTTAATTGCAGTCAGGATTAATTTAATATGAATATAATTATTGTCTTAATTAATGATTAATTCGCTGTTGCAACTGTTGCAAAGTAAACAAGATCTGTTATTTCAACTACTGCGAAGTTTAAACGGGTTGTTGCAAGCATAAGTTTTAATACATCCATGAGGTAATCGAGGTGTATATCGCAAAGGAATCACATTTTAATACCAAAATCTGAAAGTTTAATTATGTTTAAATACCATATTAAAGAAAGCAGACACAGAAATTCGGGGCAAGAGATAATCTCTGAAATTAATAAACCTTTGCAAAGAAGCACTTCCCCTTTTTTTTTTCCAAAATTTTATCCCAGATAACTACATGGTATGTTTAGTAACTTGGACATTTTGATGTCGTTACTTTTTACGAACAATGTTGTAATACACGAAGAAGATCCGAAATTGAAACAAATTTAGAAACAGGAAATTGTAAACAGACGAAATATTAAAATAAATTGAAAATAGGGATAGCATTAAAGGATATTTACTTGATGAAGTGAAAAAACCCGCATATATCTTTTGAAGAAGGACATATAAAGGAAAGCAGACACAGAAAGTTTGGGCAATATGCAATCATGAATACACTTTTCTAAAATTAATAAAAATTTTCAAACACGCCCCACCTTTCTTCTTCTTCTTCCTCCCCCTTTTCTTCCCCATATTTGTTCATAGATAATAACTACACGGGTATGATTAGCAATTTGGGCATTATGATGGTGTTTGCTTTTTACGAATGCAGTTGTAATACAGGAAGCAACCTTACAACATTCGAAACTAAAGCAAATTTAGAACCAGGAAGCAATAAATATAGAAAACGTTAAAATGAACTGAAAATAGGGATAGCAGTAAAGGATATTTAGTCTAACTAAGTGAAAAAAACAGTACATCTCTTTAACAGAATGACATTAATTCCATGAGTGTTTTTTTACTGTCATGTCCAGCCTCGAAATATATATTCTTTATAAGTCATCTGCAGCAGTAATTAAGTTATGTCGCCTCGGTTGATTTATGACAAAGACAACGGTCGACTATGCTTAATGTGACAACAGCAATATATCTGATTCACTTGAAACATAAATCTAACAGATTTATTTACTGCAGTTTCGATTCTCAATGCATTTCGCATTTTTACTTTTTATTTAAAAAAATGTTGCAATAATTAGTAAAAATTTGTCTTCTATGAAAACCAGACCCAACAGCAAATCGGACTCACTAGAAGAGCTTTTCGATCATTTTGCAAATGGCTTTTCCCTTGATTCTTTCATACTCATAATAAGCCAGTTCACAATCTTATTCCATGCGTGCTAGAAGTGTATTCTTATAACAGTCTCTATTAATATTTTAAATATTGGGCTATCACTCTAAGAAGATTTAGAGAGAAGTGTTATGTATCACTCTATAACTTTTTCTTTATGTAGTTTTAAGAAGTAATTATCATAATCAAAATTTAATAGCCCAAGCATAGGCTAAAAGAATATTTTGGAAAGGGAGTTAATATTCAAAAATAATTTCACGAATAGAGTAAATTGCAAACGCTACATAACACAGTTGAACATATAAAATAGCCTAATATTTTTAATAGAATTTTAAAAACGAAAATTTTATTGCATTTTTTCTTTGAAACGGCCAGAAATTTAGATAATATAATATGAGAGGATTTATGTCACATCCTCATCAAAATCTATGCCCATCTAAAGTTTCTTATTTGCTTAACTTTAAATTGCACGAGTTGAATTTAAAACAGAAACATCAGCATTTTAAATTGCCTTCAGATATGCATATATATATACTGGGAATATTCTGCTGAATCTTTCGGGGCAAATAATTTTATATCACTAAATTTAAGATGCATTCTAAAGCGTGAATAGAAAATCACTATGTTGGAAATTAAAAACCGCAACATATTTAAAATGAACTTTGATATTTAAGATACCTTTCAGTCAATAATCTGCAGATAGTAGAGATCACTGCTTTTCAACCATGAAGTACATATTAATGAATAAGAGAATTTCATACGCATTCATGAAATAATCGAACAAAATTTTGCATTTCTTTTCTAAATTCAAAACAGTCGTTTGTATGATCATTGATTATTACATGCATTAAACCTCTTGCTTTAAAACCTCGTACGGAGGATGCTAATATGAACTATTAATAGTCTTAATTACAGAAGGCATTTGAAACTAATTCTGTATTTTAAGTTTATCATCTCTTATTATTTATGTTTTAAGCTTATCAACTTGTCTTTTATAGAACTCTTAGAAAAGAAGCCCGAAACAAGGAAAGAGCATATTAGAACGAACTGCGACAGCTGAATTCTTTAAAATTATTGCTTATTAATTCATGGCATTGAATGGTAGCACATCGACTTGCACCAGGCTTTCATAAACCCCGAATCTCTTTCTATGAACAAATTACACATATTTAAACATGTCAAAAGTTTTGACATATGAGAAAAAATTATAGCAATAAAATTTATCCTTTTCTTTCATTACTAATTATATTACTTTTGAACAAATTAAAAAAAATATTGGCAGCCTATGTTCAGGAAAATAATTTGTATTTTCATCTATAAATGAATTTATAATGCCAACACATACATATTGAGAAATGTTACTACTTTAAAGTTCATTTAAAAGTAGGTCAGTAGTCACAAAATCTACAAATAATTTTTGTTGATATAGCTTTCTGTCCTATAAAGTGTTTTTAAATTACTTTCATAATTTAAAGAAAGTTTTCTCTAAAAGAGGAATTCGGTAGCATGCATTTGAAGAAAGCAATTTAAGTAATACTAGTGATCAGTTTAAGATAGACATGCGAGCAGTGCCATATATATTCGAGGGCATCGCGGTACTGATTATAATTTTACACGATGAAACTATTTCAGAAAGGTAATTCGGCCATTGATTTTTCCATTTCTGCATAACTTAAACACGTAAGAACATTAATAAATCAATAATGAAATTAAAAATACTAAACAAGGTCGCGTATAACATTATTCTTAAAATCTCACCCCCACAATTCAGGTAAAACTTGAGTCGTAAGTTATATACTGTTCTATAACATTTCAATTTATACTGAACATTTCAATTTATACTTAACTAGTAAGAATGATTATTTAAAAAGAATGATAATTTTATAAGCATTAATGAAGCCATTTTATGGGATAAAAAATCTCTCATGGCTAACTGGTTTTAACAAAATGCTTTCTCGAATTACTAGACTATCATAATGCAGTACCTGATTTGATTACATGCGACTTACGAAAATTTTGTTATGTTACACGCTAAGTAAGTAATGAGCAACTAATTGAGGAAAAATAGGTTAGAATGTCGATAAAGGAGCACCATAAGACTAACTGTGAAAGTCATTCAAAATTACAATTCAAACTAAAAAAAGATTGTTCAATTACCTTGAATGTCATCATCAGTGGAGGAGCTTATTTTAAATACGTGCTGAAACATTACTAAGAATATTTATATAATTCGCATTAATCCAAAATTTACTTGTATCTATTTATTTACATCTATTTGCCTATTTATCGATACTTATCCAATTAAATGTCTGTCTATCATTCCAAATATATATGGCTATCATTCCAAATAAACAGTTTTGCGATTATCTGTTAGGAAAAGAAAGGAAATTAGGAAATTTTATAAAAAGTGAACTTTAATGCTAGTGTCGAAAATTTTTTTGGTAGTGTCTATAGCAAGTAAAAAAAATTAATTAAAAGTAAATTTATGAAAATGGTATAAAAGGAAACTGCTAAGAAAATATGAATCAGTTATTGCTATTAAACGAAAATTAATTTGACTTTTCAAGAGGAACAAACCAATTTCCGATCAATTGACAATAATTAATAGAAGCTAATGTGTTTTTTCGTCTTAATATACAAGAATCAATTGTAAAATATGAAGTCAGGAAGATATATATGTATGTGCATATAATCTGTATTTTTGAGAATCTACGTATATGTTGTAATTTTTCTGTCTTAAGGGTTACGAATGCAAGTCGGGAAAAGATCTGATCATTTGAGAGCCACTGAAAGTTATTTTAAATTGAAATTTTATTCGTAATTTACGGTCCTGAATCTCAAGTGTCTCAGAAGAACGAAACTTGTATTCGGAATTCATTGATCAACTTGGGATTGGGCTTGAAAACGCTTTTTCCTTAATAAGTTATGTTTGAAGCGTTGAACTGAGGTGATCAATATTCATTTTTATTTTCTTTTACTTAGCAATGCTTTCAATATTGTAAAATATTTACTTGTACTACCTCTGCGTGCGACTTTCTTTGAGATACAAAATGGTTAGGACCTTCATAGGAAAGAAACTCTATACATACATTTAAACACTACTTTTATCTTTTTCTTAAAAATTGTTTCACTTTTTGCAAACCTGCAGCAATTGCGCATTCCGTCTATTAGTTTCTAAGCTTTGTTTTTGCAATCTTTTATGAAAGCTTTGTCTTCTG
>KK117881.1:863122-874015 GCA_000611955.2 Stegodyphus mimosarum
TGATTACGTGGATACTGAAGATGTCTATCCAAAATGAATAGGAACTTAAAAGCCGAGGCTGATTAAATCTTCACTTTTATTTTTAAAAAGATTTTATGGGCAGAAACAACTTGGCATTCTAACTCTTACCTATTTTTGATAGCTTTGTAGTAACAAAAGAGGCAGCAAGCAGCAGTCTATCTAGGTTGAAGTACAGAAAGCAAGTTGTGTTCAGGTTGAAATCTTAATTCAGAACGAGGTAGTTTCGGTTCTCAGTGCATTTGATTGGATAATTAATACTGTTGTAAATTAATTATTATTGACTGTTTGACTGTTAGTTTCATTTATATCGCCAGCGTTATGTAAGCGTAATATGACGTGAATTAGTTTCGAAATGATGCAGTGCAGAAAAAGATTGTTATTTGAAATACCAAATTAAAACTAAGCATTAAGGGGTATTGCTAATTTGGATTATAATTTATGTTTATATATTCTTTATCTTACATACATAAACTGTGACATATTATATAAGACTTTAAAAGAATATCTTGCATTTAATGGGAGCTCAGGTTTGCTGCTCCTTTCATAAATAATGAAACTCATAATCTAGCAGAGGATTGAGTTCCGAATTATACAGATACAAATATTTCTTTATTATCTGGCTCGTTTTACATGTATGAATTATGATCATATTTGGTTAAAAGTTATTGGCAAATACCATTTAGCTATATGCGACTAGCTTACGAGCTGTCTAATATTTCTGCTCAAGTTCATTATTCTCTAAATGCAGTGCAAATGATCAAATGTTCAACGTAAAAAACACTTTGTCTTGTTTTGTAAAGATAACTAAGGCAATTTTCTTGTGGGTGGGGGACCTGGAAGCAAAAACAATCAACTGGGCCCTTGCCGGACTCGAACCACTGATCTTCGACTTTGTTATTGGTAAGTGCTGATCATTCACATCACAAATGCATCCACGAGGGAATGCTATAATTCCTCACAATCTTCCTCCTTCAAAGGACTACTGGAATGAAGTACACGAATACTCAGTCAAGCAAATCTAGGTGGGATATGTTAACGTCAACCACATTTTTAGTTTCCAGCGCCACAGTAGAGGCTGCTAGGTAGTTATAGCGCTGGTGTTAAAATGATTACTTTCAAAGACTAATGTTGCTGAAGCATTTGCATAAAATCTTCTCTATAACCAGTATTTTTCCACTAGTGGGAACCGTCTAAAATTAAATTCAAATTAAGCTTTTGAGAAGGAAACTGCTCCATCATATTTCAATAAAATTAGCTTAATTTATTTCAACTCTAATTTCAGAATAGAATGTTGAAGAACGGTAGTAGAGAAACGATAGCTAACTTGCGAAGTTTGTTAAGAAGACACAAAGATCAAAAGGTAAATATACAGCAAATACAGCGTTTATTCAATCAATGGCCTTAAATTTATTATTCCTGAACTTATTCCCACTCTCAGCAAAATGCACAATAACCAACCCCCCCCCCCCAGTCACCTGAATTGTTTCAGTAAACATTAGTGTACATAAACTGCTATACAATTCTCACCAACACTCAATAAAAATTGAAGCGAGGAAGAAAAACTGATAGAGCACTGTCCGCATATTATCAGAACGTATTCTGTCACCATTAAAGCAAACGTATAAAATACCACATTCACACACTTATCATGATGTTGCAGAACCATAGTTGATGAACCAACCAGTTGATAAGCGACAGTTAAATTGCAAAATAAAAATATTTTACAAACATGTTTCTAATTTTTGTGAATATCTCGTTTAACAAAATGCCTAACAACCCGGTACTTGACCGTTACATGGACTGTTTGCATTTATTTCTTGGTTTTTCATGTTTAGGTGTCAAAATGTTAGGTGTATATACATATAAAATTGGCCTTTTTTCTTTTGCTGTTGTTCATTTATTTAAACGAAAAAAAAATCTAAGAATAATATATATCATCTCAACTGTAGTCTGTCTAGTGGCGATTCCTAACCTTTACAATAAATGCTAAGAAGATTTCACCTGCCCTCCTTCCGAAGACCCACGTGGATACATGTTCCCATTTAGTCTTTCGTTGAAACACTTTTTCATCAATACTGTTGATTTCATTGGTAATGTTTTGCTTTGAATCCTCCATTGCTCTAGTTTACGTAGCATAGAATTCCAGCCACCCAGGGAAGAACATAATATTATCAACAAGATCAAGGGTATTGAGAGGACAGTGTTGCAACGAATTGCCAGAAACATAGAACATGTTCAAATCTGTCTTCAGAACGGGAAAAAATGTTTTCAGTACTTACCGTTAACATTAATAATCTGCTACTGATACTCTGCAACTGAGGTACCATAAATTACTGCTAGCTTCATTTGGAGTCATTCATTTTTGGGAAGTTGTATGAATGCCGTTTTTATATCACCTTATATATGGCTCCGCAAAAGCGTACAGATACTAAATATCTCTCCAGTTTCATTCTGTGAAGTTCCAGTTCCGATGCTTGAATGGCTTGTTTGCATGAGGTTTCCATGGTTTTCCATGTTTAACGTAAATATAAGCCAGTATCTTTTATAGAAGCATTCCCAGAGGCATCCCTTCCAATAAGCAGAGGGCCCTTGAGTTCGTTACCATAGATAAACAGCCCAGTCAATCTAGTTTTCGTCTAGTTTTCCATCTAGTCAACAGCAGTTTCATTCTAGTTTTAAAACAGAAGTTATAAAAAATATATTATCTCTTTACGCTTATTAAATCACCGAGTAAGACAGAAGATAATGTCTTTTATGGTTTGTTCTATTCACAAGTGGATCGAATGACTGATCTTTTTCTTAAAATTCAAATACGCATTTTTCTTCAAAGCATAGTATAAAAATTTAGGAGGAATTCCTGAATAGTTACTTAAATAAATAAATGCACTATACGTTTGGCGTTTGTTTCTTACATACATCACCCACCATTTGCTCCAATATATATATGTTGATATGTTAAGCATTAACAATAAACGCAAATGTGAATTTGAAGCATTTGTGGAAGAAACGTGATGAAAAGGGAGAGCTTTATGTGCGCTAAAAGTTGCTGCATTATATCGCAGACCATTTGTGAGCAGTTTTCTGTGCTGCAAATGATCTAGAAATGGACAGGGAAAGTAAGAACAAAAGTTGAATATGATTTCGTACAATCACAGAACAATAGATTCCACAAAATACAGTAAACGTTGTCAATGACAGAAACATCTCAACAGAAAAACTCAAAAGAAAAAAAAATATGAAAAAAAGGTAGAAAATTGAATTATATGATAACTGAAAATGGGCTTTTTTTCCAGTTTTTGGTCGCGTTCATTTCTTTTGAATATTGCAGCCTGAATCTGTAACCAGTGGCGTAGCTAGGGTAGGGCGGAGGGGGACATTTGTCCCCGAACGCAGCATCCAGGGAACGCTAAATTGATGCTAAGAAATTTTAGAATCAAATGTTTTTCTTTTTTGGCACTCATAAGGGGGAGCAAAATCTTCAGTTGTCACCGGGCGCTGAAAACCCTAGCTACGCCTCTGTCTATAACTTAATACTTACTTTCGTACAATATACATATATATGTAACACATAGGCATAAATACATGTGTACATATACATGCTGTATGTGTATTTATTACACTATGCTTAGGTGCAAAGTAAAATGTCAGGAAAGACAATAGCTAATTTTTTATAATAATATTGCAGACAGATATACGTGCTAAATATTGCTTTTGCAAGATAAAAGGGTTGAAAAACTGTTAGCGAGTCTGGCTGTATCTAGAGTTTACAAAGGAGAAGATAGAAATTAAACACTGCTTAAAGCCATCAGTTAACTGAAAAATAAAATGTTTCACACACGTTAAAAGTTTCTTCATGGTTAATTACAGTGACTTTTGGTTGATATGTTTCGACGGAATTGCTCGCATCTTTAAAGGAACGGCTCCATAAACAGATTCTTAGGTCAGCAAACTAAAGTTAAAGCACTATTTCCACAAACGAATATTCTTTTTCACCCTAAGAACTTTCAGAATTCAAGGTTTTTAAAAATGTCGAGCTGCCTCAAATCTTGAAGTATATGCCAGTAGTTGAGGAAACGGAATTTTAGAGCAATAATCTATTAGATTAGTTCTAGTCTTAATCAGTTTTAGCTGCTAAAATTTCTTGAACGTTTTCATGAGCTCCATTGATTTCCTGCATTCGTCTCATGTGCTGTCCATTTGTCTTCTTTAAGATTCTAAATCCTCTAGCTCTAGCAAATTTTAACTCAGTGGCTTAACACCAGGATGTATTTTATGAGCTGAAATAGCACTAGTAATTTTAATTTGTACGTTCTCAATAAATAGATAAAATAACTAAACATATTCAAGGCTTTTAATAAATTGCGAATTGTACTTGCTGTAATTTAGTTTTAATTTCAGTTTATTGAATTAAGTATTTAAAAGAGTGTGTTTTATTTTATTTAGTAATTATTTTTTGTAGATCTATATGTTTTGCGTCGTCATTAGATTTTTGTCTCGATGAAACCATTCTTATGTTGCAGCTTTATAGATATATTTTCTGATCTCAAGTTAAATGAGTGACAATGTAGCATTGAATATTAAGTATGATGCGAATTCTCGCAAAAAGTAAATTGGCGTGTCATTAAGTACTATCCTAATGTCAACAACCTTGATTTTGAACTGTAGATACTAAATAAACGATAAGAGAGCTATGCAATACATATACAAAATTTTCAAATTTTCAGATGCCAAATGCGAACTAGTGGCCATGATTACTAACATGACCTTCAACTTACATTTTATAAAATATCATTCGATTTCGAAAAGGTATTTAAACAGAACTTTTGTTTGATTTTCTTTTGCAGTTGCTATCAACTGTTACGAATTTAAAGACTGAACTTTAAGAGGTAATGTTTCCTCCGTGCATTGTCCTACCTCCGAACTTTTTTGTTTGTTGCAAAGAAAACTTTTCTAATTATTAGTGTTTTATTCGTCAGACAGAACACTTTCTGATTATTTTCCGTTCACTGTAGTGCTGTTTCAGACCACTTTAGATGTTTAGAGACCATATCAAATGAATAAAAGAGGGTTTCAACAACTGACCTCTAAGAAGGAATTCTGATACTGTATGAATGCAGTAAGAGATACATAGTATTAGAATGAATGTATATAAAAGCTAAAGAGTGGTAATGTTTTTATCTTAAAAATCTCGATTTGTTATTAATTCGGCCCATGAAATTTGTAGAGGCATTATGTATCCACTATCAAATACTACATGTATACTGCACTATATACTTATTGGCTAACACCATCTTATTATGTTCTTGAAGAAGGATTATTTCACATATTTTGTTAAGATTGTACAATGTCTTACATGTAAATCTTGCAAACAATAAAAATTATTTTATTTATCTTCCTGTGTGCATACTCAATAATATATGGCCCAAATGATCCTTTGTATGTTTCTAAATTTAAATTCTTCCTTCAACTTCCTGTCGTCGTATTTACTTCTGTATAATAATTAAACTTTTAAAATTAAACTTTTTAATTATTCGCCCTTTCATGCTTTGTTGTTAATCTCATTCATTTGTGTATTGCCAATCTTCCGCAGCATAGTTGTGGCATAAGACTGCGGGCAATAACTAATAACCCAAAATGTTCATAATTATGGACTTGAATGAGTATCTGGTATCTGCTAATATATTTTAAATTGTCTAATAAAGTTTCCAGTTTAATTTGCTTTACCATTTTGTTTACATTAATAGTTAGTGATTCAATTTCATTGTGATGATGCAAAATTTTCGTATTGTTAATAATTTTCGAATGACTAAAATATTCCGTAGCCTTAAATACCACTTGTGAAAAATTAATAATTGATTAAGCAGTGAAATCAATATCAAAAAATTAAATTTCCTTTAATTCAAAATTATATTTTTAATAATCTGTAATGGTTTTTGATATCTAAAACTTAATTACCAGAGGGATAAACTGATAATTTAAGTTTCCTCGGAGTTCGTGCACAAATTGAAATGGCATCATTAGTTATGTTTTCCATATGTGAGTGGCGGGAGTGCCGGCGCCTTTGGCGACAGAGCGCCCCGTCCCTTGATACGGGGGAACTGCTTCCTCTCCTCATTAGACATAACGGAGGACCGGGAACCGACCAAAAGGGGTGAACAAGGACCAATTAATTAGCTTGGAAGAAAGCCGACTTCTTAGAAATTTTCTATCTTTGATTTCACGGTAGCCACCAGACATGACCCTTAGGTGCTCCTTCTTTTTTTTTTTTAATATGTATATGCGAGCGCGTATGCTTAAAAGGCAGAAAACGGGGTGAAATTGACCGAAGGGATATGTTGAGGGCATGTACCCCAAAGTTGTTTACGCACATTGAGCAGACTTCGAGTCGCGTAAGCAATGCAGAGTGATGTCGTTTTATAATTATTTCCGGCTGTACAAAAAGTAAAAATCACCCTCAAATGCCCAGTGATGCATTAGGGGAAAAAAAGGACCGGATTGTATAAAACATTTTGTTTCTCCTTTTGAGAAATTGTCTTCAAAAGGCAGCAAAAGTGTGGTAATATATTTTTAATAATCAATATATATAAAAGAAAGAGTCTGTCTGTCTCTGCGTGTGTCTTTTGCTCGAGTTGCGCGTAAGCTAATAGACCCAGGGCTACGAAATATGGTACATAGAGTGCATCTAGACAAGAGCCAGTGCCCCTCGAAGCGATTTTTTTCGAAATTCAAATGAGATTTTTTTTATTTTATATTTTTTGATGAAATCGCATCAAATCGATAATTCTCTCTCATTATACACTGTTCCCATTGTTGCTGATATCAGCACTGTTGCCACTTGGGAAAATGAGGGCGATAGTTCTGTGCAGGTTTTAAATTTATTGTTTCTCTTGAGTACTGGACGTTTGTCGAGAGAAGGCAGCGCAAATTTAGTTAATTTATTTTTTAGGATAATTAATGTTTGTATTAAGGGATATTGCTTATTTCATTGTACATTTTTTTATGTGTAATACATTTTTATTGAAATCTGTGTTTATATATATATATACATATATATAAAATGTTGTTCTGCAGGAGTAAAATTCTGGGCAATTGTTAAATTTAATGTTTAGTGTTCCCTTTAGGCATTTTCCCGGTACATTTAAGAGCCAGACGAAGGCTGGCCGCTTAGCGGCTAGTATTATAATATTAGAATTTCAAACAGAATTGAGTACGATAAAAAAACAGACGAGAAAGTTTCTCTGCATCGGAACTTAAATCACCATATCTTTTCTCTCAACTTTAAGTCAACTAATTACAGGTAGGAGTGAGGGGATGCTGCACTCTAGAGTTTCTTGCTCATCTCTATAAGAAGTTGTATTATTTAAGAATGTTGAAGTAAAACGAAGAAATGAATGTTATTTTAATGAGAACATATTTTAAACACTTTTCTAAAGCTGGAAATTATCAGAAGTGAAATATTTTAAACAGAAAAACGTTTACACATAATCATGTAAAAATTAAACTACCCTTCTTGATATCAGAGGCAAATATAATCGACATTTCGAAGCAAAATGTAGGTATCAAAATGATACAGAATAATTTAGTTTTGTTAACACAAGGATCTGAAACGTGAACAAGAAATTTGATGCATGTGTCCCTTCTAAAATGAAACTAAGAAACAATACAAAATAAGGGGGAAAAACTACTGTTTTAAGGTAACTGCCTTGGAAGCTTTTGGGAGAGAATGCGTCCATTTTTATAAGCAATCTTTCAAAAACTCATTGAATGTAAATGTATGTAAATATTACTAGGTAAAGGCAGAAGTAAGATATGAGAATTGTGTTAGTTTAAACGACATCAGCTTAGGAATCATTATCCAAAAGTGTGTGATTTACGTGCATTTACGTGTGTGAATTTTATACTTCGACATAATACCTGGATTACCTTTAATAGAAGTAAGTGATTTTATTTATGAATTCTGCGGGCAAATAAGTCATTAACTTCTTTCCGAAAGAGAGTGCGTCATTTTTAATATAATTCTAAGTAATTCCGCTCGCTCTATTTTTTCAGTTGTGTCATTCATTATCATCCATGTAACAAAGATAAATATAATTCTAGTATGGAAATCTTAAATCAGAAATTCCTATTTCTTTTAGAATCGGGAAGAATGGAGGGATTATAGCTTTTCGGATTTTTTGAAAGTAAATTGTTCTTTCTTTTTCGATCATGTGAAAGCGTTTGTAGGCATGATTCTAACTTCAGAAAGCGTTAGATTAAAAAAAGTTATCTATTCCTTTTCTGATAAAATTAAGAAAAGATTCCATACCATTGATAACTGAATTATTTTTCTCTCATTTCTAATTCATCATACGAAATTCAAACATCCTATGCTAATCAGGATCTACAATAATTTATATCAGACAGTCCTAGTTAAAGCATCACATTAATATTTAATAAAGCTTAAAAGTAATAAGGAAAGGCTAGGTAATTAAAGCGTATCAAGAGTAAATCTGATTAAGTTAAATTCGAGCCCCCTAAACTTAATTGGTGAATTTATAATAAAATGTTCAAACATGTAAAAGTGTTCTTGTTTGTAAACTGCCTATAAATGCGTAATTTCTTTCATTCTCATTTGATGAAGTTCTTTCTTAAGCAATGCATGTTAAAGATCTAAATATCTTCGCTTCTTTGCACAATATTTCTTTTGACTGTTCTCTTTTAATTCAGGCTAAAGGCTTCTGGACCTGTGTTTGTTATGAGTGGAATAAACTTTTCTCTATTTTATACCAATATTGAAACTTTTAGCCTGAGTATCATTCTTTCATTTGTTTTAAAGATTATAAGGTATTTCTCCAGCCTTTTTAGCATTCTTTCGTGGTGCAGCGGTCAGCACGCTCAGCGCGTATTCTAGAGATCCATGGTTTGAGTCCCAGTGAGGGCACTGCTCATTTTTCATCTCTTCTTTAAATTACCTAATGTCTCTACAAGATAACCCTCTGTAAAATGCAAAACTGATGAAAAACATTGTGTGCGAGGACTTCGTTTTTGCTAAAGCTTATCTAGAAAAAGAGATACTATTTACTGTGGTAAAACACGAAAAAGCTGTCGACTTTCGTAGAAAACTTTGTAAGAGAAAAAAAGTTTATTGTATTTGCGTTAAGGATAGGAAAGCTCAATTTTTTACATTTACTCGTATGATAGAAGTTAGGAGTTTTTAATTACAGGGACATACTTGAATACTTATATTTGTGTTGTAGAAATGTTTCTAGCTGCAGTCAGGAAACTTGTGTAAATTTTTTCTTCAGCGAGACAATGGTTTTTATGATTGAACCATCAGTGATCTATTGTTTTATACACTTCCCAATCCCGAATTCTAATACAAATAAATTTACTCTTATATTGTGTGTGGGGGGGGGTTACTCTTCATATTTATTTTCCAACTTCATTTTTGCTACGCATTTAGGTTGTGATGCACTCCAGTGTAGTTACGTATATCAAACTTACGATTGTGGAGAGTATGAGGGTGATTAAAAGCTAGACGTTGATTAATGAAATAAATAGGAGCTTAAAATTAAAAACATTATACAAATTGGGTTTGATCCTGAAAAGAATCCTGGAAATTTATTTCATTATTGCAATCTCATGGCGAATAAAATAAATTAAATTCATTACACAAGTATCCTTAATAGAGGTAAAAAATATTCAAACTTCTCTCGAGCAAAAGCAAGTACTCCAGTGTTTTCTTGCAAATGAAAATTCCTAATTTCTATTAACGTGAATACAAATACAAATGGTCCTGGAATTATGATCAATATGATCAAATTATGTTTCAGAACGTCCATACGTCTGATTTATATGCATCTCGGATTTCGAAGGAATATCGCTTGCATAATACTAATAATAAGAGGAACAATAATACTAAAAATAATACCGTTGTATGATAATAGCAATTAGTATTTCTTCATGGGACTTCTGTCTTAGAACAACTTGAAAATTCTCGTTTCTCGAAAAAATGATTAATTTTTAGAAAGATTTTTTTTTTCAAAAAGTATCGCATAAAATTTCTAAAAGTTAATTTTATTATAATTTGCCCTGTTTTTGGCTATATCTTATCTATTATACTATCTAAATTTTTTATGTGGAAAGACTTTTTCATTAACGTTGTTGGACGTTATGTCCTAGCGAGGTTAAAGCCTGTTAAACATTTATGATAAGATTCGTCATTCGTTAAATCAGGAAGTAGTTCTGAAATTTTTGTTTACAAATTCAAGAAAGATTGGTCAAAAAATAAAACGCTAGCTTTTAAATGAAATAAAGTAAACAAAAGAAACAAACGATAACACATTATATGACTTTGTAAATGCTTTCAAAAAACGAAATTTAAAAAATGCATTTTTAAGCAACGAAATAAAGTTACAAGATAGTGAAAGAAGTGAGGCTAGACTCATAAAGAGCGATCAGAATTATTCAAATTTTGATGATGATGAATATGGTGCTCAGTAAATTTCATTAGGAATTGTAAAAAAAAAAAAGTATCCTTAAAAGACTAGTTAATTTTGGCTACAGAGTTTAAAAGAACTGAAATCTGGTGATAATGATAGATATTTGACTCTACCCTAAAGAATTTAAGTTTTTGAAATCAGTGGCGAAAATTCGAAATTGGAGTCAATGAGAGATGCAGTGTCTGCAATCAAACCTACCTCTGTGCAAAATAAAGGCATTTTTTCTGTTGCTAATGAATTTATTACCAAAATATGGATTCGGATGCCCTACTTAGTTTTAGATTAGTAGTGTTTTATAGAAAAATTAAGTAAATAATAAGGTTAAGATTACGTTTTTGCATATATGCTTTTATTAGTTCAGAATTTCAAATCCCTGAGATTTTATTTATCA
>KK117881.1:874051-890635 GCA_000611955.2 Stegodyphus mimosarum
TATATATATATATATATATATAAAGAAAGCTATATAAAAAATAATGTGTTTGTATATATATATATATATAGATAGATAGATAGATAGATACACAATCTGGTTATCTGGCTAAAACTTTTTAGGACAGAGCTCATAAAAAAAGAAAAAAAAATGAGTGCAGTAAAAAAATTTTAATTTACCCATTTTTCTACGTATAACCCTTGTGAAGTCCTCTACTGGAATGCATCTTAATTCCCTCGTAACGTTTTGTTGGGCCGTCTTGATACCGTCGATGGCCTTTCAGCTCTAAATTCAGTTTTGGAAGCAAAAATTAATCTGGTGGTGATAAGTCCGGCGCATGAGAGGGGATGTAGCTTAGCTGAGGTGTTTTTTTCCCTAAAAACACACGAACAGCATTATTCGAAACCGCGTTGGCGTACAGCAAGAATCTTATGAAAGTTCGAATGCACATGTGCGATGCGTTTGAATAGCTGATCCTATGCATCCATGTAAAACATCGCATTAATGCCTTCTAGTTCAAGAACGAATTCTTGGTAAATAAATCCTCTGGGGGGGACCTAACATCTTTACGCTAGATTTTTGAAAACGCACTTTCGTTGATCAAAACCCTCTCTATACACTGTTTCTTTGTTTCTGGACCGTAGGCGAAGCCCCACGATACATCACCTGTGATGAATTTTTTTTTTTTAAAGTCTGGATCGCAATTTCGCTTATCAAGAAGATCCTGACAAGCTGCCACTCGATCATCCTTTTGTTCTGTTATTAATGAATGCGGAACAAAATGTGCACACAATTTCCTTTTTCCTAAATCTTCACCAACTCTTATACGGCCGATTTCTTTGTCAATGTTTAAATGCTTTGCAAACATTCTTTTGCAATTGACGACCCCGATTTAGTGCAGCACTGACAGCTTCAATTTTCGAGACAGCTCAGCTTGTGGGAGAACGTTCTGTTCTTTCGTAATCTTTTAGGTCATCTCTGCCATCTCGAAATATACCAGACCACAAAAACACATTAAAACGCGTCAAACACTCTTCACCGTAAGGTGTCGTTTAAAATTTGGTTAAGAAAGAAAGAATGACGTTAATTATGAAGGGGATAGTAAACGGGTGTGTTAGAGATTATAAGGGGAGACATATTGTAAAAGAAAGGTGTTTTTAGGTCTCGTTCAACATCAGTATATAAGGAATAAAAACCTGAATGGAGCTGGAAGGGGGTAGTTTGTTCTTTTATATTATAATAGTTTATTGCTTATCAGTGCAAAAACTGAGGTAATTAAAAAATAAGCTTGTTAATAATATAGAGCATAAACACCAATATTAAAGTATTTATAACTATTTTTAATAATAGTTTCTACAAATATCAACATAATTAACGTAATTAATGAAAACCATTTGAAACAAAAATAGGATTTGCTTTAGTGAATTATAGTTAAGAATAATGGCTCCCTTGTTCTGCATATTATTGGAATAATTTAAAGATTAAATCCTAGAGTAACTTAAGATTGTTTTGCAGTCTAAGAAACGAAAATATAACTCATTTTGATTCATATCCTGTTTGCCATATATGCCGAATATTTGCTTGCCATACACTTGATCAAATAGTGAGTAAGTGTTTAATCCAGATGATAATATTAAGCATTGATTAACATTTCCTATAACTACTTTTTATTTAAGGCTTCCTATGAGCAACCTTTTAATTTTAGGCTAGTGTATGAGCATAATGTTAGTCTACCTTTAAACAATGGAATTTTATTTTGAAGCACTTTGGCATGACAATACTTAGTAATAATAATCTTAGCATCACTAATCATATTGAATTTTTCTCAGAGATATTAAAATTTGCAAGCGACGAGTACGAGCAATGTATATACTATATATGTATATATAACGTAAGAGTACTATAAAGGAAAATGAACTTGGAGAAATGCTAATCGACTGCTATTGAACACTAAAGAGTGGTGTATCAGAGAAAAAATTACAATTAAAATCGATTAAAACTGCATTTTAGGCTGTTATTGCTAATTATAATAGATTGTAATATTTGAATATGAATTATTTGAATATTTAAGAAAAACATTATGAGTGCGAAAATAGATAAAGCTTTTTTTGGATTGTTTTCTTTCTTATAGCATGCAGATGAATTCATTTTTACGCAATGAAAACTGAAATTTGTTAGCTAATTATTCTGTCCTCTATCGAGCACCTTAGTTCAGTTATCTGTATTAATGCGCCATTATTTTAAAATTTAAATACTTCAAGAATAATTAGAAAAGGACTATTGGTACCATTGACCATTGATGGACACCATTGGTACATCGCTCGTGTCTCCCATGCTTTTACCTGTACCTGTACCTGTATTTTCAGCTATTATCATGAGAAATAATTCTGTAAATTTAATTCAGTGCAGAAAAAAATAAGATACATAAAGGGTTTGAAAATGAAATCAGCACGGAGATTCTCTTTAAGAAATATGATGAAACTTCTAGGAAGTGAAGTAATTCCGTAGAGCATTTTATAATTCTTTATCACTTAATTACTCTTTATCAACTACATGTAAATATAATTTAATAATTTAATGCGTATTTATATACTACATATAAACATACATACACATTATATATGTATGTATATGTGTGTGGGGAGGAGGCTCACTAGCGGCTAAGCGTTAAAGCCGCTGAACACTAGTAGTTCGGTCCGGAGTTCGCCTCCCGGTTAACGGGATGGCACTATGGGTGTTTTCGTGGTTTTCCATATATGTAACGTATGTACGAGCCAGTTTTTCTTAGAGAGACCTCCTCAAAAGCATCCTTACCCCTAAGCAGATAGCCGTCGAGTGCTTTGCTATAATCAAATAAAGCAGGCCAAATAATGTATATATATAACTTAAAAATTGCTATATTTTATATATACTTAAAAATGATACATATATATATATATATGTGTGTGTGTGTGTGCAATTTAAAAACTTCTGATTGCTTCAAAACCTAACTAATCATTTATATTCATATTGCATAATATATTTACATTAATGAACATTGTAAATTAAAATTTTTTTCTTTAGTATTTCATACCTTGTTCCATAGTTCTTTTATTTATATATGCATATATACATATAGATATTTATACAATTTAAGGATTGTATATTAACTAATACGTATGTAACCAAAAACTGCATCAATAATGTATTTTTCAGTATTATTAATTTAATTTTTAAGAATTTTCTGCAGTCTAGTTTGCGTTATTTTGCTCACAAGTCACGAATCAAAAACAATTAAATGTTTACATGACAATAGAAAATTAACCAAAAAGCAGCGACTACAATGTACACTCAAGAGCCAAAACATTATGACCAGCTCTACATTTTGCGATGAACGCGAATGGATGACGTGGAAGGCACGTGATCAGGTGGAAGTGGTATTTAACTGCTGCTGGAGAGTCTGAAGCATCATTCTTTCACTTACTTCTGTGTGCGACGGGAAAGGCTGCTGATCTAAGCGACTTTGATAGAGGGCAGATTGTAATGGCTCGAAGGCTCGGAACAAGTATTTCCGAAACTGCACGACTCGTGGGTTGTTCGCGATCTACAGTTGTTAGTACGTATGAAAAGTGGATGAATGACGGTGAAACCAACAGTAGACGACATGGTGTTGGACGTCCACACGCTATCAAAGAGAAAGGTCGTCGGAGACTGTCTCGCATGGTGAAGCAAAACCGGAGCCAGACAGTGGCTCAGCTCACAGCCGAATACAATGCAGAGTCAAGTAGAAACGTATCGGAGCACACTGTTCAGCGGACACTGTTGGATATGGGGCTACGCAGCAAACGTCCCACTCGTGTGCCTTTACTGACCAAGCGTCATCGCCAACTGCGCCTGCGCTGGGCCCGGGAACATCGCGACTGGTCCATGGATCAGTGGGAGAGAGTTGCCTGGTCAGATGAATCACGGTTTGTCATTCATCACACCGATGGCCGTGTCAGGATACGCCGTCTTCCAGGCGAACATTTGCTCCCTCAATGCACAGTAGGTCATACACAGGCCGGTGGTGGAGGTATTATGCTCTGAGGGACGTTCTCTTGGGCGTCTCTGGGACCCGTGGTTGTGGTAGAGCAGACCATGAATGCTACAGGGTATCTGAACATCATTGCGGATCAGTTGCCCCCTTACATGCCCTCTGTTTTTCCAACTGGAAATGGAATGTTCCAACAGGACAACGCCCCGTGTCACAAGGCTACAATTGTGTTGGAGTGGTTCCAGGAACATGATGCTGATTTCCAGTTAATGTCCTGGCCGCCTAACTCACCGGATCTCAATCCGATAGAACATATTTGGGATGTCATGGGACGGCAGCTCAGAGGTCAAAGACCCCCAATTCGCAATATCTCGGATTTGCGTGACCGTTGCTACAATATCTGGTACAATCTGTCTCCGGCCATCTATCAAGGACTTGTGGCATCCATGCCAAGGCGGGTTGAAGCTGTGTTGCGCGCCAAAGGTGGCCCAACTCGTTATTGACAGGTGGTCATAATGTTTTGGCTCTTGAGTGTATTTGTAATATGGTAAACGGTCTTTAGACGTGAAAAGATTGAAAGCTATTTGAGTTAAGACTATTTTCTCAGATACTCGGATACTTCGTATACACATAGCATAGCATTCGAAATGCAAAACTCGGTATTTACACTACAGATTTATTGATGTAACAAATATGTATCTTTCTAATCCTATGCCTTTTAAAAGAAAAGATATTATTTGCCTTACAGTTTTTCGCTCAATAATCCATTTTCACTGAACAAAATTGCATTCATACAAAGAATTCATTTTATTTTCATATTTCCCTCTCTATAAAACTGAATGCACAGAAGTTAGATGTTCAAACGACCCCCACATTTTCTTACGACTCCGATGCGGGAAGTCTTCGCTTTTTCAGCTTCACCGTGTTTAGGGCCGTTTGTAATTTACAACTTGACCGCATATGAACAGCATTCACTGCAACATTTGCTAAGCTTCATTAGCAGTCTTGCCACTTTTAAAACAAAGCTTTAGTCACATCTCTGTTCCAAATACGATTGCATTACAAACATAAATAACATTCAAACACCAAACGATAATTTTCTCCTTAACCACTTAACTCATCCCAATGTGACTAGAATCAAAATGTTTTTTACTATACAATTTCCTTTGCTGCAAACAGTTAGTGCTATTTAGACAGTTAATGCTCAATCAGTCTTAAAACCTTTTAGCCAGGCCTAGCATGTGCGTGTGTGTGTATATATGTGTAACAAATTACCATTATGTATTATATTTTTCGGTCTATTGAATTTTGATTCATTTATTTATTTATCGACGTTAAATTATTATTATTTATTTTTGTATAATTTAGTATTATTCTACCGGGCTTCTTTTCATCAAAACTGAAATCGAGCTCAGGCTATCGTTACAGACATAATTATAGCATAAAACGGAACAAGTTGTCCACCATTTCGGCAAGGATAAAGAATAATCCACTTAAATCAGTTTTTATTACTTACAGATTTATTGCCTTTGTTTAAATAAAAGTAAAATAATGTTATTATTTCAATAAAAAATTATATCAGAGTGCAGGAAGTAGAAGGAAAGTGATTGCTTAAATGAATTCCAAAAAAAAATCAAATTTTTTAGTTGCATGAAGTGTTATTAACTGTATTCGTGAGATACTGTAAGAAACGCTGTATAAAATATCTTTTAACAAGAAATTAAAGATTCTTTCTGTTAATTAAAACAAATACAATGTAAAAACAAACTCATGCAAAAATGAAGTATTGAGGCCAAAATATAGTCTAATATTAATCAAAAGATGTTCGTGGCAATGGCAGAAAGAATCAAAATTCAGCTGTGTTTGAAATTGTGGCCACATCAGGTGTAAATGCAAAAATGACGCTCCACTTAAACAGTAGCACCACAGGATTAACCGTTTGAGTAAAGATACTGTAATAATGAATTGCTTATTCAATACGTTTATGTGGTGGATGGCAATAGCTCTCGAATTATTAGTTTCGGTTACGTAATTGTAAATTACCTCATGGAGGACCCCTTCGAGCCTGCGGAATGTCTAAGTCGGGTTGTTTGTGATACAGTGTATGTCCTGCGTAACAGTGTCGCATTCACTTAGAAAAGAAGTAGAGAAAAGAAATAAAAAAAGAAAAATATATAATGCCCAAATAACTAGAAACGTGATCTTATGCGCGTGTAACAATGCCGTACTCATTAAAGAAAAAAAAAACGGTAATTCCTAGTATGCAGATACAAATACACACGTATCCTGACTGCATAATTCCTAATAATTGGAACTTCTGTTACAGGGCATTTTTTCAGCTGTCACTGAAATTTGTAACTGTGACAGAAATCTGTTTAATAAAATAATCTGATTGAATGTCTGAAATCTCTATAATTTCGACTAATAATCGGCAGACTTCACGCCATTTTGGGGAACTATCAGTAATTCGTTTCAAGCGTTCACTTACTTAATAATAAATACTTGATAGGGCGAATTTTTAACACAGTGCAGACAAAATGAAAATGTTAAGTAAAGACTTTATTGGTAGCCAGAATGTGCTAACATTTATTATGAGTATTATTAAATATCTACATAAATTTTAAAATTATAATCTAAAAATGTTGCTTTTTTCAAATACAAATCAACATTTATAACGACCATGACTACCAATAGCTAATTACGAAAAGCAAAGATATTCTGTTACATTGGAAGGATTAGTTCTAATTAACGTCTTAAAAAATTAATTCAAGCCTCTAAAATCAGAAAAATAAATCGGAAAACTCAAACCGGACTAGTATTAATCTTCGAAGTAAGTGGTAACTGAAAGGACGGTGTATTTCGTAGAGACAGATAGAGTTAAAGGAATCGCTGTGTCAATATATGCTATGTCTTTAACGTACATTGTTTCGTTTTTCATGTCAAATTAATTTGGATATTACGGACATAATTTCTATGTTTCAGAAGGGGAAGAATCGTAAGACAGATTTTTGAGGAATTATCACATTCCTCGAGTGTGCTGTCGTGGTGTAAGCGGTTAAGACCTCCAACTAGCACATGGAAGATGCGTAATTTGAATCTCGGCGAGAGCACAAATGATTTTGCCTACTTCCTTCTCCGAGAAAACTAATCCATTGTGGAATGTTAACCAAAAATTGACTAGTTAGTCAAGATATAATATTAAATATTAAATGAAGAATGATAGCATTAATACGCTTCTTGTTGTTGTTCCAATTGGCCAGACATTTTTAAGTAATGCCTTCGTTGGCAATGACCAATTCCCAACCGTGATTTAGTAGTCTCATCACCGAGAACGTTGCCTAGGGCCCATGACACGGAGCGATCCAACTACACCATTGAGAAAGGGAAATTTCCATCGCAATTTTGATGGAGAACGGATCCAAGGGTCTCTCCCACCACCCTTCCTCTACGACAAGACCTTTCTAAAGGACATTCAGTTCTCTAATATTTCAGTTACTCCTGTGCCGCACAACCATTACATGTTTATAAATATCCAAGCCTTCTCAGAGATTCGAGCCCAGGTTCAATGATATGGAAACTGGCATCGCTAATCACTATACCGATCAGGGCGGCCTTAATATTCATGTAATCAGATACGCTTCGAAAATAATTCTTGGTGTACTAAGAATCCTCTTGTTTGATTTTCTATAATTAACGGTAAATATTGAGCAACAAAATATGTGTTATACTATGTTAATGAAAACTATATTTTGCGTTTGAAGACTGTATAGCTTCTGAAAGTGATCGTAAAAAATTGAAGTTCAATATCCAATCTTTAATCTAACATTTCATTTATCAAAATGCTGAGGCCTTATTTTTTCCCCTTCTTTTAATCTTTTTTGCTTTGCTTTTTTTGAGTCCTTAATGATACTGTATATAGTTTACATTATTTTTAATTTCTCCTATTCGATATTCACGCATCAAAAATCCCCAGTTAAATTTAAAAGTGCATATGTAAATTTAATGCAATTAATTACCATTAAATTGGACGATGATATCCATGCTATAAAGAATTTTGAACAGAGCCTGAAATATTATAAAATTTTTGATTGAATCTTTTACCATAAAAATCTTAAATTCAGAAGAGATAACTAAATGTACACCATGTCCTTAAATGTCCTAGCACGGACTATATTTTCGCAACCGCTGGTCATAAAAGTATGCCTCCTATCATAAAATTGTTTTAATAATGAAATGTTCATGTTTTGAATATTTTAAATTTAAAGAGATGAGTTCTGTAAAAAATGTTAAGTCTAACGTTTAATACGGTGTCCCTGTTCCTATATCTACGTTCAGAAAAATTCATACTCATTACAGAAAACAAAACACAAACCGTTTAATTCCCATAAGACAAAAACTGGCCGAAATGTTTAATTTCAAAATTTGCGATTTCTGACGTCATTTCGACTTGCCATTAAGGGTCAGTTAATAAATATACTGGCGGACAAAATTAAATGATGGAAAACTTTTCCCACAATTTCCTAAAATACCAGACAAATCTTGGACAGTTAGTTGCCATATAATGTCACAGTAGAGCTGATGTCACTGAGATGAATTTATGTGTTCCTGTGGGCGTCGTTATGCCAGCAGGAGGTGTAAAAGTCCGCGTCCAGCTGCTCAGCTCATTCCGCTCTGCAAAACAGCAGTGATTTTTATTAGCTTTTTTGAATAATCTTGCCCTTTTTTGCTGTTTTTTGGTGACATGAGTGCACATCACCGCTTAGACAAAGATATGAGATGGAGAAACGTGGGTAAGTTTGAGGCAGGTCAGTCCCAAGCTCAGGTTGTTAGAGAACTGAATGTAACAACAAGTGTCATCTCTAATTTGTGGAATCAGTTTAAATACAGCGAGACAGTGTCCAGAAGACTAGGACAAGGTCGCCCGAGAGCCACAACGACCATTGACGACTGGTATTTGGTACTTTCAGCCAAGCGCCAGAGGACGTCTACAACCACGTAACTGTTTTGTGACCTAGCTATACTGTCAGAGGAACATCAGTTTCAAGGAAGACAGTTGCCAGAAGATTTCATGAGACAGGACTCTATGCCAGAAAGCCCGCTATTTGCATTCCATTCACTTATTCCTGCAAAAGAGAGCGTTTACAACACCAAAACTGGATACAGCTTCAGTGGGCTAATATTATCATAATGAATGAGTCCAGATTCACTCTACAACCTGATTCTCGACGATTATTGATATGGAAGGAACCTGAGACCCAATACCATCCCAGCAACATCATGGTAAAGGACTATTATGGCGGTGCAGAAGTGATGCTCTGCGTAGAGATAATGCAAGATACCCGCACACCGCTCCATGTGTTTGACACTGGTTCCGTGAATCCCCAGAGGAGATCCTACAGCCCTATGCGCCAATTTTCAGGGGTGCTGTTGTCCCTGACGACATTGTACGACTACATAGGACCCACCTGGTTGATAAGTATCTGGAAAGCGGGGATATTCACCGAATGGATTGGCCAACCAAATCTCCTGACTTTAATCCTATTGAATATGCTTGGGGTGCCCTTGGGAGGACTACTGCAATACGCCAACCCCCGCTCAGAGCCATTCAGGAGTTATAAACTCCTCTGGTGGAGGAGTGGGTGCGTCTTCAACAGACACTTCTGAACTCTCTTGTTAATAGCCTGGTTACTCTTTGTGAATGCTGTCTGTCTGTCAGGGGCGACCACACACCATACTGCGCACATTTTTACTGCCATCTTTCAATCTAAAATTTGGACAATATTGGACTCTTGGCCATAACTCATGCTAGTGAATGGCATTTTCATTGCTGTTGTGCACACATTATTGTCATTCAATAAGCTATAGCCCTGCTTAATTTCATTTATTTCTATCCAGTATTTCTCGAGATATTTGGAAAAAAGTGTTCCATCTCTTAATTTTTTCCACCAGTGTAGATTAGAATGATACGAGGTTCATCTTTTGCTTAAATGACAATCAACGATATTATTTTACGTTTTAATGACATGTAATTTCGGTAATTTATATTTTGTTACACATGGTATGTGGAAAGAATTTGCATACAATTAATTTATAAGTTTTCAAGAGCTAAAAATATGTTGTGAATATTATCATACAGTTATATTACTTTAGAATCATAATTTAGCAATACAGAATTTTTAAATTTTTATTTTATGCAAATAATGTTACGAGTTGGATATAAGACAATATTGAAGCCCTCCAGTAATTTCTAGAACACAAAATACGGAAACTTCAAAATTTCTGTAAATAAAATAATTTATTAACAACAGAAATTTTTCCAAAATTGATACTTTATTTTGAGTTACGTGCAAATAAAACATTTTACTTTTCAATTTATGTTTTGTGTACGACTCCTGATTAAGACTAAATATATAGGTCAATTTCTGTAGCTCAGAAATCAAACTTTCTGCTTTTTATTTTTCATAATGAGCATAAAATTTTCCTAAGCGTAACTATAAGGATCAGAAGAACGTATAAAAAATTAAATTCGTAACTTTTATAAAATATATGTTTTTGAATTTAAAAATTCCAAACACGAATATTTTTATCGCTTAAAGTATTTTTGCACTTGGAAACATATGTCTGCAACCAACGGTTGCGAAAATCAAGATCGGATAAAGACTTTTGTGGACACGCAGTGTATATGCAGAGGCATTTTGGTTTACTGATTTGATTGTTCCTAAAGGCCTTTCGCGAACCGAAATGTTTACAAGCTAAAACAGTTTCCTGCATAGGAATTAATGCTGAACCAATTAATTCGTTACTGGACTACAAAATATTGCTTATTTAAACTTTACAATTAGCATCTTATACGCAAGTCCATAACCCAAAACCAATGGAAATCTTTAAATCTACGACGAAAGAGTACGAACGCTGCATTAAAAAGAAAAAATAGACGAAATCTTAATTTGATTTTTCTGTAGCTGTATGAAGGAAAGTGTCGGGCAAAAGTGGAAAATGTTATTGTTTGGATACAGAATTCCCTTCCATAAAAATATCAAAAAGGCATATTTTGGGTCACTTATAAGTGTACTCCACTCTGGTTGACACTCACTGGGTCTCTATTTCACTCAAAATTTCTCCAGTAAGATTTGTTATAACTTCTTGTTTTAAAATCTTCCTATAGTGAGATATGGCATTGTCACTGAAAATGCTTATGTCTGTAGCTTGCTACTGCTTTATCAGGATGATATTCCTAAGCGAAAACTTTGCTTCTTATCCGATTTTTGCCCAAATTTCTTACTTCAGAGAAGTCGATCACTTTCTTCTTCTGAAGACAGTTTCTTCCACAATTGCTTTTTGTTGCTGCTTCTGAAGTTGTAATTTTTTTAGCTCCTTTTTATGGCTTGAAGTAACTTATCTAAGTCTTGATTGTTAACTTCTTAGCCTTTTGCTTTGCCTAGAGATATAGTATCATAAAGAACAAAAAGTGTCCTGAGTGTCAGTTCCTTCAGTGTCTCTATCTGCAACCCATTCTGTCGATAGTTTCCTTCAGGAATTCATAGTCCTGTAAGTCACTTGCAGCAGGTTTTGTTAATGAAAGTTAAGCGGTGGAAAATACTAAAATAATACTTCCAGAATTCCTGAGTATTATTAAGTTGCATAGGTTACCTCAAAACAACTTTGAAAATCATTTGTTTCCGGCTTGAGTGTTTGTAACTCGAGACACAGTTCGCCATCCGATGCGTTTTTAGTTCAGATATTTGTTCATGAAGCGAGTTGTTCGTGAAGTAAGGCTTTCTTGATCCGAGGTTCAGCTGTGTGAGTATATATAAAGATAGCTGGAGCTTAGAACTTATCAGTTAAGAGAGTGCAAGCTTTAAAATTACAAGTACAAAAATGTGTACTATGCTCGTAATGTAGAAAGGTGACAGAATTCAATTGTACAGCTTGTATGAAAAAATGTAAATGATATTAAGATTTTAGCGGTAAATTTTCATTAAAATATTTAAGGTCCGTCATGTAATAAATCGGAAGAACTGAATTTTGTTCTCTTTTTATGTATATTAGTGCCCAAATTTGTCTTTACAAAATCTAAAACGTTGATTTCTGAATAACTAAGTATTCAAATTGCATGAATTTATTTTGAATGTTACATAGAATCATAACTCAGAAAGGTAAACGAAAAAGACGGATATGAATGTCTAAGACACAAAACTATATAAATGAAAAATATGAAAAAATATGTCATAACAAAATTTTAGAAAAAGCTGAATACGTAGGAAATTAAATTAGTCTTTTGACATTAATAAGGATTAATAACAATGTCCTTCAACGTATATGACAACTCAATTTTCTGCTCTCAGTAAAACTGTAAATTAGAGTTTGCTTAAATACTTACCAGTATCATCAGTATGTTCTTCAAGGCATTTGTGATATTCAAGAAGGAGAATTTCTCCCAGCGTAAATTCTTCCAAGGATGCTCCGTAAGTTTTTTATAACAGTATTTTCCAACCCTTTAGTCTCGCGATCCACACGCATCTAGTTGCGACTTATTGCGATACACATACATACAGGCATTCTTAAAAAATGGGAAGAGGGAATTTTGAAAAGAAAATATTGCATAATGAAGTAATAATAAATTAACATGTACAGCTGTTAATAATTAATTGATAATTCTAAATAAATTTTTAATTTTAAGTAAATAAATAGAATAATATAATAAGGAAAAGAATACCTCAAAACGTTCCACAACCCAAGAAACTTTCTGTCCGCCCACACTCCAAGATTATAGGTTATATAGTTTCAAACATGTTTCAAACAAGAGTTTTGCCGGCGAATTAATTCGCTTAGTGCTTTCGATGTCAAGAAATACCTTTAATTTCTCATGCGACTGAGCGTTAATTTTAATAAATAGAAAGTTAATTTGCCTTCACCGCCAAAATTACCTTGTGTATGGTTTTACGATGGTGTCAAGAGATTTGTCGGCAAGCCATGTGCAGAAAGAATAGTGCATGTATTGATAATTTTTTTATCTTATGTTTGCAGATCTGCACAATTGTAACCGTGCCTAGTGCTGGTGGAAATATTTCGTGCTCCTGGCTATCTCACGATATGAACGCGTTTAGAATCAGATACTAAATTGAATTTCAACTAGTCACTCAACATAACGCAGAACCATTGCGCAGACTCCAACTCTGATAAGGGCCTACCAGCGGCCGAGTGGTAAAGTCTTTGAACAATGGTAGTAAGGTCGGAGGCTCCAATTCCTTGAACGGGCTGGCTGCATAGGCGTTTTCGTGGTTTCCCCCATTGTAACGTGTATACGAGTCACTTTCCCTTAGAAAGTCCTCAAGGAAGGCATCCCTTCTCTTAGGCCTATAGCCCTTGAGGCTTTGCCGTCATCACATTAAACCAAACCAAACCAACGCTGATAACTTGTGTGCCATTCAGACTGGTTTTATTTTTCTTTTGGATGGGTGAAACACAAAACCTTGGTTTCTAGCGTAAAGACTTTTCTCTATAGGGTCTCTGTGTGCAGTTGGCCATGATACCTGGCCAAAATATCGGCGAGGGCTCTGCGCAAGTTATTGTGACGATTGCCAGCTCTGAATTCAGGTGCTAGCAGTTATGCTCCTGTTGCGACAGGTAGTTATGGAGGGAATTCGATCTTGGAAAGCAGTTTTCTTGCTTTAACGAGCTCGTTATGATTTCTCAATCTTTCAATTCACTCTCAATCTTTAAATTGTTTCCATCAATAGTGTTTTTTTAAATATTCAGCCTTCTGGCCTTTTCTTTGCTTGTAAATTGCCGACAGTTTCCACTCCTAAGATATTCCTTCAAATGACCCTTCGACGCAATAAAAAATTATTATGATTCAAAAAACTCTAAAACCACTCGCTGAAGTTCACAGAAGTTCTCAGAGAAACATATTTTGTGCAAAACAAATGAAATTATGCTATTATTTGCATTTCAGAAACTGATTATTTAATTTGGGTTGGCTAATGTTAATTAAGTATACCTTTCACAGATTTCTTGAAAAATTAAATCATATTATTTGGTTACTTTAGACTGATTAGTTACTATTTTTATGCATGCAGAGAGAGTTTACACTCTGTTAATAAATCAAAAAATTATATCTGCTTTTGAAAACGTAGTGTTTTAAGAATACTCCATTTCCTACATGGCACTGCAATATTCCCTTACCCGCCCCATTATAAACAAAGGGGAATTTTAGGACTTTCAAGCAAAATAGAATGAAGGTTTGTAAGGTCTTTCTACCTCCTTATCACGTGCCCTCGTTGTGTAACTGGAAAACACATCCGGGTAGCAAGAGGAAGCTCCGGAGCTCAAATCTTGGTGAGGGCACTGCGTATTTTTTATAGCTCCTGCTCTAGCATAAAATTCCTAACAGTCTCTACAAGTGGCACCCGAACTGAAATGGACGATAATTGGTGGACGATAATTCGCAACCACCAGGGTTTGCGATTGGGTCCTGGCCTCCCTTTAAGTGGGGGAGAAAGTAAGGTTTTTCTCCTTTCCTAACGGGTTCCTCTTTGTAATTCGAAAGCACATCCGACTAGCAGTCAAAGAACACCTCGGGTGGTCGCACATTCGACTAGCAGGTCCGGCGATCGAATCTCGGCAAGAGCACAGTACATTCTTCATGTTTCCTGCCAGGATTTATTTATTTTACAAATGCCAAAATGAGCGCTTAAGCCATTAGCTCACAGGCTCTGCAGTACATTTTAACAATGTCCTCATACCGAGAAAGTGCAATACAATTATTTAAATGTTCACAATCATAGGCTGATTGGAGTCACACAAAATACAGTTTGGGGAATCCACCACTCCAATTCTGTAGAGGGAGTCTCGCAAACAGTCATGCCCGGTCAGACGTCTAAATGGAGTGTAACGTAGCAGGCCTCCTCGTGGTGCACCCTGGATAACACTAAATCTGCTACAGCTTTGCCGCTCTCGCTTGTTTCCTGCTTGGAAAAACCTAATTACTGTACAAGTTTTTAAAAAATACACCGACAGAAACTGTTATCTTTACTTGTGTAAAATTCACGGAATAGTACCCTAGAGCGCTATAAAAACGGTGGAAAAAAAAACTCGAGAGAAATTGCCAATGTTTCGAGCCACCATGCCAGGAATGGGAGGAAGTGGCAATGTTTCGAGCTGTGACATCATTTCTCAAGATTTTCAGTTTCGTCAAAGATCATTGCCAAGAATACAATATGCACATTGTTTTGTAAACTGGAAAAATGAGTAATTTTTTTTTTACTGAAATGAATCCTGCGATTTCATATCCAATGTAATTTAACAATAATCCCAAACCTGCTTTCTAAAACATATTAAGAAAGCTGTGGACAACTGTTATAAAACCACTTTCTCCCACTAGTTAGTCACATGTCATTATGCATCATATATCATGTACAGGAAGTGACTTCCCTCTTCCAACAGGAGTGTGCTTATATGACACTTCACACTATTACTACTTCTGGTCTTACCGGTAAGCTTCTTTTAAGTCTTCGAGTGTCCGTAATTTATTATGAGAAACATCTGTAATATAGGCATACAGAAAGAAGTCCAGGAAGAGTTGTTGTGGCCGTAGGTTTTTGAAAATTATCCAATTATTGAAATAGAACTCACTTTCATCATTGATTCTCAAAAAATAAAGCTAGAGAGTTTCTGATCGCATCATGTTAAGTTCGTCTTTTTAGAAGTATCCATTCGCTAGTTCGTAACATCTGGCTGTGTATGGAACTCAACAAATCACTATGCCGAGTAGCTATATGCACTACCATAGCAGAATTATAAAGCTACTTTCAGCCTGTGATATGATGCAAACGTGTTCAACATGAAGAAAACTACTTTTCTAGAAATTCTCGAAAGTCTTTCTCTCTTCATTCCTGATTTATATTAAAACGTTGAGTTTGATTTTACGTGAATCGCGCAGCATAATTTGAAAACATTTTGCGAAAAGCTTCGTTGATAGATTTGACTCTGACCATGCCCAAGATATTTTATAAACTTAGAATAGTTTTCTGCTCTAAAACCTATGACTTTCAGATATTCATTTAAAAGACAGAAAAGAAATTTAAACTGCGCAGGATAGTTGTAATTTTTTTATTTACTGTATCCCAAGTGAGTAAATTTCGTTTTATCAGTATTCCATACGGAAGTGAAACGTCTGTTTTATAAGATATATATATCTGTTTTTCCCTTTGTTGAATATGAATAATATTTGATCAGATATTAGATTAGATTAGGTTATTTGAGTATGGTAAAGACACGAGGGTTGTCTGTTTAAGAGGAGGAAGGCCTTTGTGGAAGACTTTCTGAGAGAAACACATTCCTATTCATGTTGCACATGAGGAAAACTACAAAAACTAACCATGCAGCTATCCTTTTCGTCTGGAGGCTAGATATTAGCCTAAGTAACTTTTGTTATTGCATTATAAAATTTTTGTTTAATTAGAGTGATCTAAATATATAGATAGAATAGATAAATATGTAGACGATATATAGAAGACGGAAGATATAGATAGGTATATATAAGATAAAATAGATAGATATATAAAAGATTG
>KK117881.1:891412-964071 GCA_000611955.2 Stegodyphus mimosarum
CGAGCTGTTCTCTCTTGAAACTTGGGGCAGAGTTGGACAGTTACTGCTTTGGTTCTAAACCTGCACAACCTGCGGTGAAATTCTGGTGTTCCCCCACACTTTTACTCATACCTGTGCGCTAAACACTGAACTTTCCAGGTAGAATTTAGCAGTTCATTTGAGTTAATACTCCGAATAACACATATTGGAGGAGTTAAAGCAACAAGGATCAGCCCAGTATTCTTATAGTTTCGAAGGTTTAAATACAGAACCCTCTTCTTCAGCTGAAGGAGTGCAAAAAAGTGTTTAGCATTTCATATTTATCGTTTACCTCTGTTAACTACACTCTACCCTCTATACTTGCTTCCTCTTCCCTCTACACATGCTTAAATTTAAAAAGATTCTGAAAAATGTAAAAAGTTTAAACTCTTTTTACTTCTTGGTAGACAACAACATACATCAATTAAAATCCCATCTAAAATAGATTTCTATGCTTTTTTTTTGATATCTTGTAAAACTATTGTCTTTACAAAAGCTGAACGACTTCGCCATTTCTTTTGATGAGTTTTCAGTCTTAGCTCTATTCTCGACCATTCGTCTCTAGTCTTAAGCTTTGTGATCTATTAGAAAGCCAGGAGTCAAAGCGTGAGGTCAGAGCCTGAAGAAGAATTGTGGCAAAAAGGATTCCATCCAAGAAACTAGGGCTATTTATAGCCTAATGGTGAGACAAATTATCAAGATGACAGCATGACAAGGCATCCGTCGGAAAGGATTCTTGCTTGCCACCGCTGAGTACTATGCCGATGTCACCGCTTAATGATCTGGAATAAGTATCTCTAACTCGAAATTTCTCATCGCCGCTGAAAGCAGATAATTCGCCTTCTACGTCGCACTTGGAATTCCGAAAGGGGCCCTTTTCGTATAAACGTCAGGTTTTCATTTACCCTCTAAAAAATGTGTCCTCTTGGCTGTGAGCTTTTCGTTGCATTTTTGGCCCCGTGGGGTTGGTTGTGTTTGCACGTCGAGGAGGGAAAACAGAAAACTAGTGAGAACATTTCCTTTCTGAGGATCGCCTGCAGAGATCATCCCAATCCTTGTTGTAGGTTCGGAGACAAAAAATATCCGCTATAATTTAAGTTGGGTAATAAAGCAGAATAGCTTATAGATAATTTGAATGCTTACAGGATTTCTTTTAATTTAGGCTGGATATTTTTACTGTCTGCTTTCCTCGTTAATATTGCCCTAAAAGCTCTTACAGTTAATCTTAAACAGTTATCTTTATACATCGCTGTATTATGCGTATGACATAAACATTATGAAGTTTCGAATTTCTCTTTTTAGAAAATACACATTAAATAATTATTATAATTGTTTTCTTTAAAATAGTTACTGGGTTTTGAATTATGGGTTGTCAAGCTAAAGATGCCCATTTAAAATTATAAAAGCAATAATATAATTTTTAAGAGAAACAAATAAGATTTTCAAACAGTGCCTAACTGGTAAAAAGTACAATTAAAATTTTTGCTAAACAAATGTATATTTTTTCAGTAGTTACAGTATTTATATATTGTGTATACTATTAGCAGCATATCGTAAGTACTAAATATAAATATAGATTATTATAATTGAAATTTAAATAAATTTATTTAATTTGAAGTCAGTGATGAATAATTTTAAGTAGTGAGCTACACTGAACATTTTACACTTAAATAGGCAGTCCTAAAACACATTTCCTGTAACCCAATATTCTAAGAACAATTCTTTGAGTTCACTAAATCATTGAGAGAATTTGTTAATACAGTAAGTAGTACAGTCCACCGAATCTGTAACTAATAAGTTCTAAGATTTTCCCCGGATAATAACCAGCACTATGTAAAACATATGTTCATATAACTTACTAAATAAAGTCAAGCATATCTGATAAATTACATGCTAAAAGGAATTGCCCATATCTAATTAAATATTTTGTGCATTATACCGTATTAAGGGTATTGCAAAATATACTGTGCACCACTTTGTCTCTCCCATATGTATGAAAATAAAGATTCTAATGTAAACAGCAAAATCGAGAAATGTATTGAATATGACGCATTATTTCGAATAATGAAAAAAATAGTAATTTTTAGCACTATTAGCCTGTTATTAACTTAAGCTCTTGTTATGCTTTGGAATCGCTATTAGAATAAATAAGAACGTTTCAGCAAGAATGGCGAGATATGACCTCAAGACATATTTTACCAAAGGAAGGGACGCCTTCATACAAGGGAGCTTTCTAAGCACAACTAGCTGATGTTCGTATTGCATGTAAGAAAGACCACGAGCACATATAAACAGCCAAACAGTTCACTTGGATTCGAACCGGGATCGAACTACCAATGCCTAGGGGTCTTAGCCATATGCGTATACTGGTGAGTCCGGAATAAAACGTAAATATCTGAATCGAGCATGTAGGTACATGCTTACTTCGGAAGCCAGTACTGGAAGTATCTGAGCACTATATTTCATTATGTTATATTCCGTTCTCACTTGGCAAACGTACCGAAATTTAGGCCTTTCCTCTGTTTTATTTATTTTTTATTCAGAATCTTTAAATCGCAGGTAACTGAAATAGAGGGTATTGAATTAGTGGATTCGGGGTATTGCTGTAATTGCTTCTGCATCCGATTACTCTAATAATGTATGATTTGAAGTTATTTTTCAGAGAATTTCTTAGACTTGTCTTTTTGATCTTAGGTTTGAAAATAAATCCCACGTTGGTTTCGTTTGCTTCAACATTTGAATCCGGGTCCAATTATCAGTGTTCAGCCTTCTCAATAGACTGATAGTATACACATGAATTTATAATGTTCATAAAGATTAATCATATACTTTGGCATGAAGTCTGTTGAATTTAAAAAATTTTAGTACACGAGATGGCTATATGATACAAATCTTACACTTATTTCCGATTTAAATCTTAGTTTTCATCATCATTAAAAAATACCTTTAATATAATAAAACTCTCAGCAATCGAAAACATCTCCCGTATTACTTGATCTCTGCTGATTCATGGAAATGGCTTAATAATACCTCGCAGAGCTTCATCTCCAATGTCTTTTTCTGGAACCGTTTTAAATTTTAATGCCTGCAGGCAGGGTAAATCTTTATAAAGTATTTTGTATTGTAAAAAGTATGAAACTAATGTCTGGAAAATCATTAATTTTTTAAGCTAAACACATACACTTGAAGGTCAGGTACAGAATTTTAAGGATTTTCTGCATCCTCCACAGGCATACTAGGTATTCTTTTCCTTTTGCTCTGTCTCTTAACAGATTATGATGTTTTAAAAGTATTAATTTTCTGTGCATGATTTTCATTCATATTCAACTCTGAAAACTTATGATTGCATTTACTTACACTCCTGGCGTTTTGTAATGAGTGTTATCAAGCATTCTTCAGCTTTATTGCTAGAATGTGCTAAATTTCATTCAGTAAACATATAAGGTATTTCTCCCGCTTTCTTTACATGCCTTCGTGGTGTAGTGGTCAGCAGCTCAACGCGTATTCGAGAGGTCCGTGGTTCGAGTCCCGGCGAGCGCATTGTTCATTTTTCCTCACTCCTGCTTCCAAAAAATTACCTAATGTCTCTACAGTGGCGCCCGAACTAAAAGGTGGTGAATGATGATTCTTCACCACCAGGATCTGGCGATTGGGTCCCCTAATCCTTAGTCGCTCTTTAAAAGGTGGAGTATAATAAGGCATTTCTCCTGCTTTCTTTACATGCCTTCGTAGTGTAGTGGTCAGGATGCTCGACGCGTATTCGAGAATTCCGTGGTTCGAGTCCCGGCGAGGCTCATTTTTCATCTCTCCTGCTTCCCAAAAAATACATAATGTCTATACAAACATATCTTAACATTTATCTTTTATTTGACTTTAAGAGTATCTTTGTGTGTGTGTGAATGTGTGTAATAACGCATGAGGAAATGCGTTTACTGCAAATGTTGCATTAGCAAGAATATTAGGATTACGGTATACAGGGAAAAGATATAAGTAAGATTTAAGTAACTTCTTATTCGTGTCGGTTAAAAAAAAGGAAGTAATTCGCAAAATAAATTAAATAAATAGCTTAAGGTTTCCTCTAACTCTGAAACTTCTCTAACACACCGGATGAGTACAGCAGTTATTCATTCTATGCTAAACTATTTTTTTTTCTTTCTGGGTTAACTTTTCATGTTCCTCAGAACCCTTCTAACATGTTTCTTCCTTCGAACCAAAATACAGATGTAGACAACCAGTCTTTGATGGCCGATTTATTTACTTCCTTTGTTCAAAAATAAAACAAAATAGAAGTATCTCATGAACATAGGCCTTGTTAAAGCATCAGTGGGAGCGAGGAAGAAAGAAAATGAAGTGAGAGGCAAAGGTGTTGAACAGTAGCAACACCCAGCAGATGTCCACGTATTCTTAGCCCACGTGTTGGTATCCCTAGCGGTGATTCCCAGTTTCTTAAACAGCAATTAATTGTGGATTGTGCTTGTGTGGTCCCCTTTGAGAGTCATGTCGTCTGCCTGCGTGACCGTCATGCCATGCGGAATCACGTGGGGGGTCTCCTTCGCCACAAACACTTCATTGAGTACATCGGAGCACACATGTCACTGAAGTGTCGCTAAGAAAGATACCGGTTACCCATCAATACCTTTCGCACAATTTTGAGTATACTCGCTTTGGAAAGAATTAGAGTTAAAACTACGATTTGTCAAATAATGATAATGTGCACCTTCATGTGGAGAATTTTGCTGACTAAATTTCTGCCCATGCGTTACAGACGGTTCTGTAATTTATTTTTTTCAGTTTTTGACGAATTTCACCTAGGTTTCTAGGTAAAGGACAATGTCGTAATATATTTTCTTAGATTTAAATTTTCTGAAAATTTTCTTTCTTCTGTAAAATTTGGAGTAGAGAAAAGAAGTGTTTTTCTAAAACTTAACTATTTTTTCCCTGAATTTTAGAAGAAAAGGAAATATCAGATGTTTCTCATCGAAGATTACATAATTTGTTTTAATTAATCATGAGAAAATTTAAATTATAATTTCGGGCTTCGTGATAAAGATTCAAGGTTCTGCTTTTATATTTTCTCCCTTTAAATTCAGTGCAATTCTACTACCAGTGGCGTTAATACATGTACTGTGCGCAAGTTTCATTTTTCGACTATTTAATTGAAAGGCATGATATTAATAAAAGAAATACGATGTAACATTTATTTATGAATAATTTTTGTCTGCACAATAGCTATCTAAACCCATTCCGACACTTTTTAAAATAAATAATCCGTATATTTCGAATCAAAAAGCATTACTTGTTTTGAAACTTAAGTTAAAATATTAAATGAAATTTAATTTGAAAAAACTTTGATTAAATGTTCTAATTAAAATTTAAGTTGAAATGATTTTCATAAATAAATTTAGCCATGCATTCAAAAATTTTTCTGCAAAAAGTTAAATCTGTAAAATTACAAAGGTGTGTCTACCTTTGTAATTTTATGAATAAGTAGATTAAGATTTAAAAATAAGTAGATTAAGATTTAAAAATAAGTAGATTAAGATTTAAAAATAAGTAGATTAAGATTGGAGTAAGGTTGACTTATTTGCTTTTCCTTTATAAATATTCCCTTAAAGGTGATGCAGGAAAGTATAATTTTTCATAATGAAAAGCACTGAAGAAATCGAACAAATGTCCATTATAAATAACCACAGTTATTCATTCTAATGCACTAAAAACAGTATCAACGAATGCGGCCGAAAAAACCCAGTTTCAAGAAAAATAATTACTCAAATTATTTCTTAGTATGATCATTCAACGGTAACTTTCTCAGATAAGAGCTTAACATGCGAACCGTGGCCGTAGATTGCATGACATTCTATTCCAGGAAATCTTTCGGAGGATAGTTTGTAGCAAAGGCTGTCATCATATAATTGAAAAATAAACTCCTTTTTTCTCCTTTAGATCATTAAAACAAATTAAAGAGTAATCTGATAGGAATGAAAGCAAAAGGGAAAAAAGAATTTGTTATTTCGAAATACAACTATATAAACCGTGCGTTGCTTTAAGAAAGTGTGGGTTCAGTTGTATATTTTTGTCTTTAAGCCTAACTTATTGAATTTTTTCAGATCCTTTTAAAGCTCTTAAACAATTCATATTTTTGCAAACCACTTTTTTACGGCCTATAACAGTTGTTGCCGACTCTCTTCGATCTCGCCATTTCAGTCCCGGTATTTAAGTACTGGCATTTCGGTCCTGCAACTTAAACACTTTTTCCTTCTATTTCTACTTTTTTTCAGCTTTTGAATTCGGTATGGTTCATCCGAAAGTTTGGAAATTTATTGAAAGACTAAAAAAAATCCTAAGCAATCAGGACAAAGTGTACGAAGAATTTGCAAGCAAAAAATAGTCCCTGAAATACTGAAAAAAAATTAAA
Organism: Stegodyphus mimosarum; assembly: GCA_000611955.2. Lineage (NCBI taxonomy): Eukaryota > Metazoa > Arthropoda > Arachnida > Araneae > Eresidae > Stegodyphus > Stegodyphus mimosarum. The sequence goes on from KK117881.1 coordinate 897,846, forward strand.
GCTGTTGAGGTAACTTTAAAAATCGTAACAGATTTCTCAGAGTGCAGTAAAAACAGAGTGCAATAAAAAAAAACTATTCATGATTAATTCCGCAGAATTATCTTCTGTGCAGTTTGATGTAATTAAGTTTTTTTTTATATTACATACTAGCGGAAGTACCCGATGCCAGTTAAATTAGATTGAGAGCAATGTATGTAAGAACAGATAGAATGATACCGCTGTAATCCTTCTCTAATAACGATGCAAAAAATACGATTCATAGTCATACATTTTTCATTCTGATGCAATGACCCACATAAAAATTTCGATAGGAAAATAAGCTAATTCTCTCTTATTATACCAGCAACAATGGCACGCCGGTTTTAATGATTTTCGTCTTTCTAATCAAATGGTCTTAAAAGCTGAAGTTCCATCCAATATTTCACGTATATTCAATTTTAGTTGATTAAATGTGGCAAAACATTGATCATATTTGATCAGAAACAACAAATAGACAGACGTTCTTCTTTATATGTATAGATTTTGTTAAACTTACAAATTTTTGATTAACAAACTCTACGATTTGAAACCGAGCAGTAGCAACATTTTTCGAAATAACGCATTTTTTTATCTCCAACGCACGATACTGTGGCCATTCGGAAAAATTAGTGCGAAAATTAGTGCGTTCAGAGTTTTTAATTAGTATTTCGGCTGATTAAAGCCGTTCGAAGATGGGAATAGCCGAAATAGCTTCCCACGAATTTTTAGAATCAGGAATAATGTATTTAATATTTGGCAATGCTATTTTTATTTCATCGTAAAACTTGGAAATTTTTATTAACAAACTCTACGATTTGAAAGCGAGCAGTAGCAACAACTTAAACAACTCAAAATAAAGCAGATTTTCATATCCAGCTTGCGAGACTGTTGCCACTCGGAAAAGTGGAGGCGAAAATTATCGTTTGTCCGAGTTCTTAATTAATATCTCTGATTTTAGCTATTTTTATTTTTGGAAAAAAGTGGTCATCGACCCTTTCCAGGACCCAGAAAAAGAATTGTAGAAGGTTTGGTGACGATAGCTATAGTAGTAACTAAGTTATTAGAGGACAAACAAACAGATTTTCTTCTTTATATATATAGATAACTACACTTCTCCTGAATTACATATAACTACACTTCTCATGAATGAAATGAAATAGAAGAGATTAAAAAGGAAATTTATAACGTTTACAAAGTTGGGGATATGCAGATTTTGCTGTGACGTCGAAAACTACGCGTTTTAGATAAGACATGAAAAGCAACCTGCGGTATTCCTTCTATAAGAGAATATTAAAAATAATTGTCACACCTTGAATGTGTAGTAACAGTGAATACGATGTCCCAACAAGATGACTTAGCTGAATCAGTTCCCTGGAGGGCCATCGGTCATTTAGTAGCGGGTAAAACGCAATCCGTTGTAGCAGAAGCGTTTAGAGTTTCTCAAAGTGTCGTTTTGAGACTGTGGAATCGGTTTTTAGAAACTGAAAATGTTCTTGGAGATCAAGACAAGCTCGTATGCTTGCAACAACACAAAATTGGGATCGGCATTTTAACTAACGGCCAGAAGAAACCGCACAATGAACGCCACACAAACCAGACAAAAACTTTCTAGCAACAGTTTTGACAGTTTATCAATCAGTTTTGACTCAGACTGTTTGAAACCGACTTCACGATGCGGCTTTGTATGCTCGCAGACTTACGGTTTGTGTTTCGTTGACAGAGAACCACGGTGCTACCCGTAGAAGGGGGACTCAAGAGCATTTCATATGGGGACGAGAGGAGTGAGCAACGTGCTCTTCACGGGTGAGTCTCGCTTGGAGTACTAATGGCTCAGCGATACAGAGATGAGCAGACCTTTTGTGGTCCTTTTACGTTGGAAACTCGGGGATTTATTCATTTTCATGGATGATATTGCCAGGCTGCATCGTGCACAGCTGGTGTGAGATTTCGTTTTTTACGAAGGAATCTTCGAATGGATTGGCCAGCATGTTTCCCAGATATGAACTCAATAGAACATGTTTGGGACATTCTAGGAAGGAGGGTTGTTAGTCACTTATCACCCCCAGAAACAATTCAGCAGTTTGAAAGCTCTCTTCTACAGGAGTGGGAGAGAATACCCTGTCCGTCATTAAAATTCCATGTCTTCTAGGTGTGCAACATTGCTTTCGGTCAGGAAAAACCATACGCCTGATTGAAACTTATTTGTATCCGAGAAATCCCATGTTTTATTTGTTTGTATAATATTCACATTTGTGTTGTTACTGAATAATCATGTAAATGTAAAGCTCGCCTAATTCATTCAAATTCTAAAAATCATACAGCATATATATATTTATAGGGTGTTCCCTTAAGTATTGTATAGGATCTGCATTGTCATGTTCCTCGCTAGGAATGTTTAAAAATTGTCTAATAAACTACGATCTGTACTTTTCAAGAAAAATGTGAAAAAGGACTGAAAAATCATGATGCCACATTAGGCGCCAGAAAACATAAACTTATTCTTCATAAACACCAAAGCTGATTAAATTAGGTTTATTTACGAGCGATAATTTGCTTACGAAAACATCAGTGTGCAATATTTCAACAGTTCATGAATAGGATACATATTAATATATTGAACTTTGTTATTATCCACAGGTCTAGAGATCTAACCAATCGAATGCCAATAAGTTTTATAAAACAAAATGTATCCTTTTGAATGGAGTATATCACATCCATTATTGGTATTTCGCAAACATATTATTTTTTATATAAATTAACAACTTATTTACATTAATTTTGACAATTATAATATTTAAAATAAAATTTATTTTCTTTGCGCACATAGGATTATTATAAATTTCTGCTCGTTTTGTTCTCGAAAGCTGCAGAATTTTGTTTTTAAAACATGTTTAAAGCTGTTTTATCAGTTGGCATGCATGTGATATTTCTTAATCTGGTTGCTGGTAATGTAAATCATATGATCAAACTTCATTATGTTCATCATAATTTTTCTTTGAAGATTTAAATAATTATTGCTAAAGCGGTATTCTAATGAAATAGATGAGTTACTTATGCAGCTATCTGTCTTGGATCAATTTTATGGTTGTATTATTTTTACATCTAGTCTGGGTTCTGTTTCTATTTTTTTTACTTAATATTTATCCCAGTTCTGCTTGGAAATATATTACCTTGGGTTTAAAGATATTTTAATAATGCTACATTTTCATCAAAGTTTCATGCTTTATTGATTCATAGGCTCATCAAGTTTAGGCTAAATTTGCACTATTGCTAGGAGTACAGTACAACTCCAATCATACAAACTCTGACTATCCGAAACGCTTTCAGAATTTCAGATTTTTCAAAATCAACGAAAGAACAGAAGGAAGAGAAAATGGAAAAAGAAGCTCAAGAAAAGAAAGGGAAGAGAGAAGAGAAGATAAGGATGACTTGTCTCTTGAGGAATTAAGAAACGTTCTTTTGAAAATTCTTGGATGTTCAGAAGTCAGTGCTGATGATAGAGTAGAATGGATGGTGTGTGATTCGTCAGACCCTGGGTTTTAAATTCTAAATTATCATAAACTTATTGAAAGTGTGGGAGAAGAAAGTGTCGAGGAAGAAGATGACTGTAATGTCGAAGTTTAAGCAGACACGGGATCATCAGCTAGTGAAGCGTTTGCCGGCTTTGAAACTGCGTTGAAGTGGATAGAGCGTCAGCCCAAGTGTACCCACATGCAACTGCTCATTGTCAAGCGGATGCGCGACTTGGCAGACTGAAAACGGATGAAGACAGTCAAATAGCTTACTTTGACCGAGATTTTCAGCATGCTATAACTTTCAGCACTTGTAAGTACTGTACAGTACGTTAAATGACAAGTTCGTGAAAGTGTTGCCTTTTCATTTCAATTAATTAAAGTCATTTTTTCTTTAAAAATAGTTTTCTCTCCCATTTTCAACATACGGTACATACAGTAATTAATTTAAGTGTACGCAGACCCTTTCTTCAGAAAAAATCCGATTATCAGAATTTTTGATTATCCGAATGGAGTCCGGTCCCAATTGAGTCACATAATAGGAATTCTACTGTATTTCCATTTCATTAATTTGAATATATCTGAAAATTAAATATTTATAATACTCTTATATATATATATATATATCTGAAAATTAAAATATTTATGATACTCTTATATATAGAGAGATAGATAGATAGATATAGATATAAATATAGATATAAGGTGCTCCATAACTATTGTTCAGAAATGCGCATGTATTTCTGGTAAAAGACAACAGGAAATAATCATATAGGAACACAAGGTGGCATGCGCAACCCCGAAGGAAAAGACACCCACAAAGACAGAGACAGAAACATGCAAGAAAGATCACAGACAATTAAGATTGATAAGACAAAGAAGAGTATACACAACAATAGTGCTTGAAATGAAACTGTTAAAACAGGTGTTCGAAGTTGCTGCAATGCAATACACGTCTCGCAACGATAACGCACGTTTCAGTAAGAACCCCACTTCCAGCACGATGCATGCCATTAGGTCTATGTCCAATTCGACACGGCTTTCGTACGCACACAAACTTTCATGTAGTCCCCCGTCCCAAAAAAAAGAAATGAATAGGAAGCAGGTCCCGGGATCGAAATAACGTTTTCTGTCGCTTTATATTGGCCAAACTTCCTCCCGAAGTTCAGCGACGTGAGCATCGGGGTTGCTCATGCGACCCTATGTTCATATATAATTATTGCTTGTTATCGTGTTCTGGACCTCCATGCACATTTCTGAACAATAGTTCTGAAACAAACTATATATATATATATATATACAGAGAACCATTAGATAGGTAGATAGAGGATATTTCATAATGCTTTCGTGAGTAAGTATCTCTTGATCGTAGTGGGTTTCAGATTAAGAATGGGTCAATTAAGATTAATGCGCAGGTTATGATGGTTTTAATTGCGAGCCAGAAAAAAACCAAAACATTGAATCAAAGCTCCGCTGATAACCTCATTTAAAATTTGATTATAAAAAGATTATAAGAAGGCATGAACCTAACCCAGTAACTAAGATTTTACTTTCTAAACATAAAATCATGTTCCACTGACATAGGACCAAAATGTAAGAAATAACTTCACAATTCTCTTAATTTCTTATTATAAAAGCTTCAAATGTCTATCAGGAAGGCACAAAACCAATGGAAATAACAATGGGAAAGTGAGAATCGATTACTGAAATGAAGATGCTAAAGGGAAAAATTAATAGAAAGTAACTTTCTTTTCTCCCATTATACAGAAACCCCTTTAGCTTAATGGTGCTCAACAGTGATGAAAAAGTGGAAAATAGCATGTGTTAATTAACATTGTTATCAATTATTAATACCTTCATAAACAAGATTTTAACATATTTCTAATAGCTGGAAAATAAATATGAAGGCTCTTCTTTAATTTCTGGAATCTAGACTTGGCTTTTTATACTTATTCTTTGTGTTGTATAACACAAAATTCTCTTAAAATTGAAATTTTTAACCTAAGAATCATGTTATACAAGGCTAAATTGTTATTAGTTCATGTTTGTCATACAAGATGGTGCGTATGAAATGTATTCATCTTACGTATTAGTAATTTTAACTAATAGATGCCCTGAGCGCAGAAAAAATTATGAAACATGTTATTTAAAAAAGAAACTTACTGCGATAAACAGTTCTGTTTTCGTTAATCCAATGAAGCTTTCTCTGAAAGGAGATACATGAAAAGAAGTAGAATTTCATAATATCCTTTCTTTTCGTGTACCATTTCGGAAGGTATAAATGAAGTATCTTCTTTTAAAATGAAGTTTGAAAGCGTATTGTTTGGGCGTCGACTTGTCTGCTCTCGGAAAAGAGTCGTCTTAGTTTCAGGGTCTGAAATAGATGAAATATATCCCTTCCTGACACGGATGAAGTATTCCCTTTTAGGAGAGGAGAGCGGCGTCTGAATCTTCTGCTGCGCTCAACGCTGTATGTAGGATGAGGAAGAATTTCTGTCTTTTGTTCCAATCAATTAGACGTGTGTCATTGATTTTTAACTATTTCCTCACCCTCTCTGTAAGAAAATAAGAAAGAGTCGTCTTCATCGAGTGTCACGAAGAAAAGCTACAACTTTTGACATACGAATGTTAACGTTGAGCTAATATAAGGCAGTACGTTTTCATTACCGGATAAGAGGCATTTTCTGGTTTCCTCAGACAACAAGAAAATGACTTTTTCCCCCCTCCTTTCTAATGTGAATTAATTTTCTTTAAAAAAAAAAAAAAAAAAAAAAAAAAAAAAAAAGAGGAAAAGAAAAGAAAAAAGGAAGAAAATCTTTTATATATGCTGTATTACCCATATTTCATAGAAAATATCTATCGCAGCCGTTATTCAACTTTTATCACTAAATGTTCAAGTGATAAATTAGCTCAAAGGATCATTATGTTCTCTGATACATTTGATGCCTGGTTAAAGTTACATTAATCCATGGCTTAGCTCAGCTAATTCACATTTCACTGTTCAATAGCCTCCGCGGACAAAATAAACATTTTAACTCGAAATTAAAATGATAAACACATTAATTTTTTGGTTAAAATAAATATATTTAAACATTACAAAAAAATACCAACAGCAATTTAAAGCACATATTTAGAGGATTTTGTATATTTTGCGATATTTTTTTTTTTGATTTAATGCAAACTACAGGGTGTGACTGTGGTTTGCATGTAATATGAAATGAGTTTGGAAAAACTTCTATTAAATAATTCTACCTCTCAAAATGTTTTTAAAAATTTTAACACAGTAACAAAACATTTATTTTTATTCATTTCATACATTACGCATAAGCTGCATTTTAAATACCCTTTCGATTTTGTAGTAGAAACTGCACTATGAAGTTTTGTTTTTAAGAGAAAATTTTCTTGTGCTTAAATTACTTTTTAATTTTTATTTGTATTTTAGTTACTTCTTATTTTATTTATTTTTTATTTTTATTTAAATTTTGTAAGGTTTTAGCTGAAATTATATTTTTTACATTTTTAAAAAATTTTTAATAATGAATCTATCATTTTCTTGCACTTACCCATGCAACATTTCAATACTGGAATACAGACAGCTATTTTAATTTATTATTTGCCATTGGAAACAGATTTTGACTTTCAGAAATCTCATTAATAATGTCATTTTTCAAAGATATCTCTTCTATGGACATATGGAATACCATTGCAACATACGGAGTACCATGTGTTTTAATAGGATACGTATAAAATGCCATAATTAAGATTCGAAACTTTTCATCTTTATAACTTAGTCATAAGGATGCAGTTTATCCGTATGACTATGCATATCTGAAATGCGTCCAAATTTGAACTCTTACCATTACTCACATTATTTGAAAAGGCTAGCTTTTTGGAAGCATTTAGAAACTCTTGGTGCGTGCACATACTCTTATGACATCATGGCATATACAGCAATCATAGACATGAAAATTTTGTTTTCAGGTATACATCCTTGACAACTTGGGATTGCAAAATTCTTTTGTTCTGTATCTTGGTCAGGGCGTTATGACTATGATGATGTGTTTGATTTGGAAGGAAATATACTGTATCAAAATCAACTAAATCAGTAAGAGAGACACAGTTACCTACAACCAAAATAACGCTTTTATTTCCCTGCTTTATTTAGTTTTTAAATGTGCGCATTGCACTCCATAAAAGCGGTGGCTAAAGGTACTTTAATTATTCCTCAGTTACCTTGCAGACAATTAAAATTACTAACCTTTCTTTCTTTTGAAAATCTTCCACCCTTGTATTTATCAACAACCATTGGCAGTTCCTAGGCACTTCTTATTAAAATAAACCAGCTCTAATTACGATTCCTTTAAAAAACTGAGAGACGTTGGAGATTCTCAGCTTTTGGCAGATATCTTAACTTCAACTAGAGCGTAACCGAACCTTGAATAGGATAAGCACGAACATTGTTTTCTATAAAATTAAATCCCAATATCATCAGGAGATTCTAATATATGTTCGGACGTTTTTGATCAGCGTTAATTCTAGAGTTTCATAAGACTTCATCGGCACATTGCTAAATGTATACTTCACTTTTTGGAAAGAGTAAAAGTTCATTTACATAATCAGAATCCTGAACGTTAGAAATGTTAGAAGCTCACAAAGTTAGCATGAGTATTTGACAGAAAATTTCATATGGTTGATGTAAGCCGAGCAGATGAATTTGTAATGATTTCAAACATGAAACTTCAGGTTTGACTAATTTGAGACCTGAAAATTTATCACATATTATATTATTGTCAATACTCAGTATTAGAAACAGGGACGAAAATACAATTTCCTCTCGTAAATTTTCGCAGACTACAAAATTTAAGTGAGGTTTCAAATTTCAAAGACAAAAATGTAGCTGATGCTAAAATTGATTCCTAACGATTGTTTACACATTTTTGCAATAAACTCTTCTTAAATCGTCCTTTAATGGCTCCAGGTCTTTTGTCATCTGTGCAGTTGTCGTCCTTAGCAAGCTGATTATTAGTGATGCTCAGTATCGGTGTTAATTTATGCTCTCAAAAGCACTGGTTTCTTTCATAGGTAGTCAGCTGGAAGGCATGGTCACTGTAACAGATTTCGATATATGTCACAGTCTTAATGACGTATATAGCAATCTTTTCATACAGAGAACTCATGACTTTTTCCCAATGGTTCTAAAGTTTATAATGCATTAACTATAAAAAATATAGCGAAAAGCTGCTCATCAGTACATAGACAATCTCTCCAAGTTTTGTAGATACATTTACTGGGACTCAATACTTACATTCCTGGTGACATGACCAAACATCACTCTATTCCATACCATGGAGAATTGTATACCTGACCCCTTTTCTTAGGTATGCTAAATCATGTGGCAAAGGGGCAGGATGTTTATTGTAACATCGTAAGAAAAATATCGCGTGAGTTTATGGCAGGTGAGCATAGCAACCACGAAAGAAAACTAGACTCACCTCAAGAAGCATATCGAATCCAACCATCAGAAAGTTCTATACCGGCTTAAACCCATGACCTTTGCAAGGAGGAGGCCAGAACACTCATCCAGCGACTTGGAATGAGTCTTTTATTCGCTCAGAATTTAGGTCTGGTCATCTTTGCAGCTGACCGCCCAGTGTTCGCACGTTCTTGGTAAACGTTAATTTTGACAGTTTATTATGTCATTAATGCTTGATCATTGTTGTGCACCTAATCAATGATCAATGCACCTAATCAATGATCAATTCACCTAATCAATGATCATTGTTGTGCACCTAATCAAAGATTAATCCTTTGTTCTAACGTGATTCCAATCACGTTAGAACAAAGGATTACGTTAGCGTTTGCCAGTTTCTGAAAGATGACGCAACAAATCAATTGTGATATCAAAAAATTCTTCGTGAGTGTTTTACTCTAGGTTAAAAATTGTACATTTCATGTGACTGCATAGTACATTTTGAAGCTTGAACGCAAGCCTTCCAGTGAAAAGCGTAGGGATACTATATTCATATGTGTTAGGAAAAGTGCATTTAAATGCCTGTTTCGTGAATCAACATGTGGAAAAAATTTAGAAGTCCTGTGACTTCTCTTTATTTAATCAGAGTGATGTGGATTTAAATGTATCGATAACGAACAGTAACTTTTAATGTAGTACATAACAGATTACTGTGTACATTGTTTGAAGCTTCTGTGTTAGTTTTCCAAAGAAACGTGAATAAATGTCGATAACTTATATATTTTATCAAAAAATATTAAATTTATTTTCAAAAACTTCAAAATAAGCATTTAATTTTTATCTCATTTTTAAAAGTATATGTTAATTATTCTGAACTATTTAGTAATGAAATTTTTCAATCTTGTAACCGTGATCTTTTTTTTTTTTTTTAATTTTCATGAAATGCTACTGCATACGCAAATGTCACGCATACTAATACATATGAATGAACTATTTTTAATAGTCATGATGTAGGGGTTTTATTTTAAATAACCAGTTAAATATGATTTGAAGTCCTTTCCTATAAGCCTTCATTCCCCAGATTGTCAGTGCCAGAATATTTAAATTTGGTAGCGCCCGTGAATGAATACAAATTCTACCAGTGGAAGAAAAAGTTTAAATATCAAGTTCTAGAAGGGAAAGTTAGAGAGTCTGGAAAAACTCTGTGCGTGTTGTAGCGTGAGCTTTGGCTTGGTTATTGCTGGTTAAACGTGGCGCAACAGCTTTTATTTTGCTGCCACTAAATTTATCAACGCTCTGTTAGGAAATAAGATAGCCTGACCTCTGTAGCGTAATTTTACTACTTGTTAATATCTTCAAATTTCGAATTTAGTTATTGCTGTTTCAGTTACCGCTTAAGCAGAGGCGTAGTTTGTTAGCGTCGAGTTGACGCATTTCAAATTCATAAAGAGTGTAATAAAGGGTAGTTTTAACCCTTCTTCTGTGTAGTCACTACTCTCCAGATTTCACACAAAAGATAGCTAGTAGATCTTACAATGGAAATACTAAATATATATGCAAATACTTGTTTAAAAAATTATACAAATGCTCTTACATGTGTGAGTTTTCTACTTCAAATGACCGTGAATTCAAAGTTAAATAAATAAAATAAAATAAAATAAAAAAAGCAATAACTACTTTTATTCTATTAATTTCAGATACAAGTTTTGTTATTTTGCTTAAACATTTGCAATCCCAAACATTACCTAACTTGTACCTTTTAAAGTTACTGTCATATATATTTGTTTGTTAGGTCGTTACAAATATGAATTTTTGAATTTATGCTTTTTAGTATTATATTTAAGTTGTGGGATCTAGTCTTTTTCGCTATCATGCAGTGCAACTACATCTACACTGCTGGCCACCCAAATTGCAACACCAAGAAAGACAAGAGACATCACAACAAAATTTATTTAGTAGACAACATGTTGACCAAGTATCAAATGATTAAATTTATAGACTTCTGTGAAGTGTGGTTCCTTCCAGAATCAGAAGCCAGAGTAGCCGCCATTCTTAGAGATCACCGCTGTCACACGCCTCGGCATTGATTTAAAGAGACTTTGGATGTGTTCTTGGGGTACAGCAGACCAAGCAGCTTCGACACGTTGCCAGATCTGGTGTGGCAGCTTGGGATGTAAACTGGGTCAATCGTTTAGCAACCATGGACCACATGTTTTCTATCGGCGAAAGATCCGGAGAGCGAGCCGGTCAGGGAAGCAATTCAATCTAGCGATTGACGAAGAACCCTTGGACAATGCGTGCCACGTGTGATCGCGCATTATCCTGTCGAAATATGGCTGTGGGCAAGCCATGAAGGTAAGGAAGGACAACTGGCTCCAACATCTAGGAGATGTAGCGCTGGCTGTTTAAAGTACCGGCAATGCGTACTAGAGGAATGCGAGAGTGATATACAATACCGCCTCATACCATAATACCCGGTGCAGGACCAGTGTGGTGGTGCATAACGCAGCTGTTCAGCATCCTCTCTCCACGGTGTCTCCAGACTCGAATCCGACCATCGTGGTGTTGCAGACAGAAGCGTCAGTAAAGACAATTTCATTCCATTCTACCGTCCACATCCTTCTTTCATCGCACCATCGCACCACTGGATGATGCGTTACAGACTGAACGTGCTGTGCGATAATTTGTGATATGACTGAGCGATCCGTCACTGCCATGCGCACAATGTTCCTGTCATCACGTGAAGTGGTGCACTGAGGTGGATGCGATAGAACGCATCGGTCCGTTGTACCCTCTTGCATACAATGGTCACATATCCACATTACAGTTGTTTGGTTTCGTTCAACACGACTACCGATTTCCCTGAAAGATAATCCACACTCTTCGGTAGGCCACTATCCTTCCTCTGTCGAACTCGGATACTTGATCAAACGATGATCGCTGTTTACTACGAGGCGTAACTGATCGTTTTTTTTAAACCACAAGAAAAACACAGTTGCCGAACTTGAAATCGTCGAAAACTCCAAGCCTTAAATATCGTCGAACTCACCTCCGCTAATGCATGTTGTAAATTTCATGTTATTTGCATGCTTCCTTCAGGGTGCATTAACGGTGGCCAGCAGTGTACTTAAATGTTAATTCTGCAACTGCTCGCAAAGGCTTGAAGAGGAATTACAACAGGTGAAGGGTGTAGAAGACCATTTTATTGAACACAATATAGTTTACAGACAGCACTAACTAATACAGTTTACAGACGGCAAGTGATCGTTGTAAACGTGAAAGATAACGTAACACTAAATTTAAAGGTAAGAGTAGTACAAGACGGCACAAGTTGGTTTAATGTAACAGGCTGACTCAGAACCTGCAACCGCAGGATAATCATTCGGCTGCAAGAATGCGAAAACGACTTTCAAAGTGAACAGTTGGTAGAAATAACAACGCGCGCTCACAGTAGCGAAAAATACACTCTGAGTAAACGTTTCGCTACATCAGTTTAAATACACTCGTTCGCTTTAAGTAATTTACATACTGTTGAGGAAACGCGAAGGGAATCAAAGAAGACAGAAAATGTTAGCAAATTAAAATAACTATTAGTAAAAAATAAATGAAAACCTACAAGGTATATTTCTGTTTTCCATTGCTACATTTTATTTATGTTTTTAATGATAATAAAATTAAAAATGAATGATAAAAAAGGAAATATCATTATATGGTGTTTAATTAACAGCAGTTTTTAATATGCGTAACAAGTCACTGCATATATTGTCCAAAACTTCTGTGTGCAGTATGCAGAGAAATCTTCTTTACTTTAAAAGCCTTTGAAGATAAGTGCGTATATTTAGATATGAGAAAAAGAAGTATTTTGAAAAATATTAGCGTAAGTGCTAAATATTTCAATTCTTAATTACTACATTTTTGAAACAGTTATAGCAAGAAAATATAAAACGCATTTTCAGAAGAGTCAAAATCAGCATTTAATTTCTTTTTCATTTTTTTAAATTGCATATTACTAATTGTGGACTCCTTGATAACATAGTTTTTCGAATTTTCAAGTGGTATTTCTTTGATATTGCTATGAAAAGGTATTTCCAAATATTGCAAACTGCAGTTTTATTACTTTTTGGTACATATTATCTAATTTGTGTTTTTAAAAAAATTATTGTCACGTATATTTTTTTAAGTCATTATCATTTTATAAATACGAATGATTGATTTAAATTAACTTTTATTTTTTTAATTACACTTAGACCCGTTTCAATTTTCAATGATTACATTTATATATGCTCGCAATCACAAAATTCAACAAGGATGTCCGAAATATAACTCAATACACTTAATTACGCAATCTATTTAAGTAAAAAAGTAAATAAATATATTTCTAGTGCAATATAGTATTTAATTATGTTTTTAACATAATTTGGATTTGCATATATTAAGGATGCAAAAGTTAATGGTTACCGTTTTGTTTTCTATATAAAATAATTACTGCGTTTTTCAAATGAATATCACCTGTTATTCTTAGCATGATCATTGTATCAAAAAGGAGTATTCATTCAAAATTTTTTTTTAAATCTGGGGAGGATATTTATGAATAAATTAAGTGCTGGACCGCAATTAAAATATTGATTATAATCATTCTAATCTTTAGAATCCATTCCAAGTTTTTTGTTAACAGTGAGATTTTCAGTCTATGTTTAAATCATTAGCTGTTTGCTCGTAACTGCATTTAGATATACGTAACGTAGAAAGGAAATTAAAATGTCTTCAGAAAGCTTAAGAGATGAAATTTAATGCCCTCTTTTCTGATAGCTTAGATTTATTATATAAGTGATATATGAAATCTATATATAATTACGTTTGTTGTGAGACCGATGAAGTTCTCCTGTTCAATACAAAACACGTCATCTGTTTTGATTAGTCTGATTGGTTAGTAGCTTAGAGCAACCTGGATACAAAATCGCGCTGTGTAGATGAAATGCTGTCTGCGAACATATCTGCGAGGGACATTTTAAATTGTTACTTTTAAATTGAAAACGTTAGTCCAATTGTTAAGATGATTAAGATTGACTCTTCATCGAGGGAACCCGCCAAGCCCCAATTCAGGTGCTGGCCAACGTTCCAGCGCCAACAACGACAAAACAGAGCCAAAACAACTATTTCAATACTTAATACTCTTAAACAACTTTCTCAACAGCGCGAAATCTACTTTTAATGGATCTTTTTAAGAACGAAATTGCAAACCTTTTGGCCAAGGAGGGAGCCTCTGATGTGTCGATTTCAAATCACTCTTTGACCTTCTCTGAGATCTGCTCCAAGACAGAAATCTTAGATCAGCAGCTATGGAAAATCCTTCGATTCATCATTGGTAAAATAATCAGGCTCCAGATGTTGCCTTTGCCGTCAGGGCTAATAGAGTCATTCAATTCACCATACGTAGGCTTGCAAGTGACCCCACCAGCTGTCTGTCATTTGGTCAGGAGCAAACGATCTACTGACGTTCACCAACTCTGTGCAGGCCTCTCCCGATCACATATTGTACTGTGCAGGTCTTGATAGGATTGGCATTTTTACCAGTGCTGCTCTTGTTTACGATTTTTTGAAGATTCTTGGGCTCGTGGACTTGGTCTAGCCTGCTACTAGATCATGTGGAATAGGATAACAATAACAACTACTTTCAAAGCCACGGCCGACACTCCTTTGAAAGTGGTTACACGCGGTTTACCTGTGGATATCAAGCCCGAGGAAATAATGAATGAACTTTGTGCTAAGGGCCTCCCAGTGCAAAAGTTAAAACAATTCTCCAGGGAAACAGCTGCCCGTGAAGAGATACTTCCTGTGTTTTTCTTTACTGTAAACCGAACAGATGCAGACAGAAAAATCTACGCTTCGAATATCATAAAAAAACCTGACTGTGAATATCAGAAGATACCGTTCGAGTAAAAATCTTATCCAGTGTTTTAGATGTCAGAGATATGGCCAAATTTTCTGTAATAACAAATTGTGATGCTTCAAGTTTTCAAGAGACCACTTGAATTATACTTGTTGTCGAAAGATGCAAAACCGACTTGAGTCAAATGCGAATTGGATCACTTTTCGTCATTTAAAGGTTGCGAATTTTTCTCTAAAATTCGCATAAAGAACTGCAAGAAAAAAACAACTCCAAAGCAGTTGAAATCCTAGCATGCCATAGCTCCTCATTTCCCGAAATCACCTCATGAAAGGAACTATCCTGAGTGCTTCTACTGAAAAGACTGTGATAGACTTGAGTTCATATAAGAATATCAGAAATCTACTCTCCGGAGTTCTGGAAATTGATGAAAAAGGCAAAATAACGAAGTCGCCAATTCAGAAATTGAAGCTGGCTCTTCGCCTATAAGCAGCTTTCGAAGAACACTAAATGTTTTCAAATCAATGAATGAGGAAGTATCGTGGATATCACATGGCGCCTACCAGCCAGCCCCAGATTTTACCAACAGATTCGGATTTAGAAATTTCTACAAGGGACTAAGTGTCTCAATCTTTTTTAATCGTGTCTTCACGTTCACTCGTTTCGAGAAATTAATTCCTGTACCTCTCATCATAGGGCCGATCGTTGAATTAGGTTACTGGGAAGTACTACTTTGGTAGTAGAACGCCAATATAATTACATTCACATCCAAGTATCCAAGTATGTCGCTGAGCAACTTTGGCTCCTCATGTAGACGTGCCTTTAGAAGACTTGACAATGATTTATCACACTTTACATATCTCCATCGTTTGTGATTCTATTATATAAGGCTTTTTGGTCTTTCCTTACCTTAAAAGTACTACTACAACACATTATTTAGGTCACTGGCCACTGCACAAAATAGTCTGTGAAATGAAATGTCTTCCTTTAAAGACTTGAGAAATCTGTTTGAAGCTAGGAATTCAAGTGCTTCAAAATTTTAGTAAACTCTAATACTATTTCTTATAGTATAAATCCTAAAACATATGCTTTTATTCTGTGCTTTCTTCTAAGCCACACAAAAGTAGCTGCCTCAGAATAGCTTTATGAATTTCAAGGCCGTAAAATTCCATTTCGTTTACTTCATAACTTTCCAAATATTGAGGTTTCCACTTCTTGACATTAATATCATAAATTTTATTTATTAGAAATTGTTCTGCAACTGTTTGTCTTACCAAATTTTAAGATTCATTTTTTTTTCTTTTAACAACAGATCTTTACACATTTAAAGTGCCTCCGTAAATAATGGTCGAAAGACGAAATAACAAAAAATAAACTTTATCTAGCTAACCACACAAAGAATTTCATTATATACGGCAGACTTAAGTAAAAAACCCTCAGATCGTAAATTTCTAACTTGAGTATTCATTTTAAAGACTTATAACTAATAGTTTCAAAAACTAATGTTGTCAAAATAGCTTCTGTGCTCAAATGAGCCAGTTTTACTGCAGCTACGGAATGGATTCTCCTTCCATTGTTGTGTCTGAATTTTAATAGTTATCATTCTCATAAGCTAACAGGTACTAATTACCCTAATTAAGGAAAGGAATATTTTAAAGTTTGTACTCATATCATATAAAGATTCTAATAGTTTTTATTATTTGTACGAAAAAATTCTAATGTTTCTGTGTCCCACTTTCCTTCAATTTACAAACTTAATTAAGTAAGCTGCTATTAATGTAAATGCGAAATGGCTAGGTCGTGTAGTCTTTAATTCATGCAACCCACCGCGATATACACTGCTCGACATTGAAAATGCAACACCAAGAAGGAGTGGTCAGAAATTTATGCAAATTTTAGAGTAGACTCACGTCACTGAGTTATGCGAATGATGTGAAATGCGCAGCTCTCCGAAGCACGTAAAGTATGATATAAGGGAAGGAACGTGCAGAATGGGCAATATTCGTGTCGTTATTTCTGCCAGACGAATTTTCGAAGAATGTTGGTTTTTGTCCCAGAGGATATGGTAAAAGGAGAGAATGCCAGGCCGCTGTCAACGAAGGCACTTCCAGAAGATAGACGATTTTACGAGGGGTATGGTGATCGGACTGAAAAGGGCAGGTTGGTCCTTACGTCAAATCGCAGCTGATACCCACATGGATGCGAGCACGGTGCATCGGCTATGGCGAACATGGTTGGAACAAGGGAATGTGGGAAGAAGGAGGGGTGCAGGTGAGTGACGAGCAGCCAGAGTGAGCAGCCAGCGTGACGTCAGCACGCGTGGATCGACGCATTCTGGCGTCCGTTAAGAAGACTGCATTGACCCCACAGCATAGACGCCAACGTTTAGAATGGTGCCAGACTGGAGCGATATGGATGACAGAATGGGGAAACGTCGTGTTCTCAGATGAGTCACGCTTCTGTTTATCCACTGACAGTCGCCGCATGTCGCCGCAGGCGTCGACGTGGAGACAGATCTAATCCGGCAGTAACTGTGGAACGCCCCACCGCGCGACAACGTGGCATAATGGTTTGGGGCGCTATTGCCTACGATTCCAGGTCACCTCTAGTTCGTATTCAGGGCACTATGACGGCCCAACGATACTTGGATAATGTACTGCGGCCGGTGGCAGTCCCCTACCTTCAGGGGCTGCCTAATGCAATTTTTCAGCAGAATAACGGTGCTCGCATCTGCCAACATGCTCTGCAAGGTATACAGATGCTTCCCTGGCCACCGTACTCTCCTGACCTGTCACCAATCGAACATGTGTGGGATGTGATTGGACGCCGTTTGCAGACTCTGCCTTTACCTCGTTCAGAAGGCGAACTGTAGCAAATGGTTGAAAGGGAATGGAGAGCCATCCCTCAGGACACAATCCGCACTCTTATTGGCTCTATGCCTAGATGTGTTTCTTCGTGCATCGCTGTCCGCGGTGGTCCTACATCGTACTGTGTCAGGACTGAGTGTTCTGTGCATACTTTTGGCGAACATATTCGTGAAGTTGTTAAAGTCCTGACCTTGAACAGGGAGCTGAATGCAGCTATGTTCAGTGGAAGTGGTAGAATAACTGCACGCAAGGAGGGTTTTAAAAGGACCCTTTTGTTAAACTACTATTTACAGCCACTTTCCAACTCGGAAGGGATAACAAAAAATAATGACCGCACTTGGGTCTAAACTGAACAATCAAATAATTTAAAATAAAGTCAGTAGAAATTAAGTAGTCGTTGCTCACAGAGCTATAAACGAGAGGTTGGCCTCTATGCTAAACTGTCAATGGTGCGTAGCAAGATTTAGCTAAAACTAACGCACTTAGATTACTTCAATAAGTATTAGAGTAACAGGGCTAAGGCTTAGAATTTAAATACTAGCTGGTCATGTGGACGTCGAACAGAGCCGCAGTGATCTGAGACTAAAAGCTCTCTCACTCTGAGAAGTTCCTTGCTAACCTTTTAAATACAAACTTGGCTCCACCTCAAATTAGCATAAAGCTGAAATGCGCGCTTATTCTAACGGGAAGTTGAAATAAAAGCTCATAGGGAAGAGAAATTAGCATAAAACTTTGTTAGTTTAAACTAAAACCTTACAACTGAGCTCACGCCGTTCTCGTTCTGTATTCTGACTATCATTTTGAAATAAAGATCACTTACTGCTGCTTGCTGTCTCTGTCTTTTTTCCAAATTTCATCACTTTCTGACGATTCCTTCTTGGTGTTCCATTTTCAATGTCGAGCAGTGTATATAAATATAAAAGAATGCCAGTGTTTCAAGTAATAAATAAACATCTTTTAAACAATACATTTATTCTTAATTAATGAATTTCAACTAAATTTTGACAAACCAATATTTTACGTTTAATCCAAACCTGAACTATTTCTTTGCAAACAAAATAAATAGAATTGTAGGGCACAAATTAAATAATTTTACTAGCAAGGTAAATATAATTGTAGGGTAATTCGTGACAATATATGAATACCATTAAATAAACATTTTACAATTTTAATTTTTAATGAGAAATGTACATAAAATGAGTGAAATACGAGCAAAGAAATTTAATGTATGGTATAGTTTATTTTCATTTAGTCCCGATAAGTACTGAACTTTTGCAATCGTAAGATGAGTATAAAAAAAAATTTGAAAGAATAATTATTTCTGTGTTTGTATGATTATTAAAAGGAGACTGCTGAAGAGAGAGTTATCTCTAATTATACGTCGTAATTTAAGAAAAAATGGTTACATGTTTTATTTAATAGCAAGTAATTTAATTTTTAACGAATAAACGCTTGAGAACTTTAAACATATCAAGTGTTTATTTCGTTAATAAACATGAATAGCAGGTAAAATAGGAAGCGAACAGGAGTACCAAATACTTCTGTAGTTAGAGATTCTTAGAAAGCTCATTCAACCAGATTTGGTTTATCCAATTATGACTGTCTTCAAAGGTTATAGTTATTGGAATATGACAAAGCTCATGAGGGCTACCTGCCTAAGGGACACTCGTTACGGAGAGACGGGGACGCCCTAACTTTACCGTTGTGGTTATACGGGCATGGTCCCACGCCCTCCTCCTGGTTTTTCATATCAGCTCCACCACAGCCAAGGGAGCGGACAAGCCAGTACCAGTACGGTCCCTGTCGAGCCTGATCCCATCCTAGGTACAATACCCGGGTTCTAGTCCTGTGAAGAATAAGGTACAATAGTACCTGATATTTTACCCCCGTGGTTGAGACTGTCTAAGTACAGATCCTAGCCAGTACTTCCCAGGAATTCTCCTGAGTCAACCCCCCGGGGGGAACCTGCCTAAGGGAGGAGGAATACCATCATGGAGAATATTCTAAGGGGAACAAGTTCGTATCCTCGTTACACTTGTAAATATGAGAACTAACCATCCAGCCAGCCCGTTTACGTGGGTTCGAGCCTAGGACGAACTACCAGCATTCAGCGGACTTAACCACTCGGCTGCGGAAAGAGGACCTGTCTACTAATGATACCTTCACAGTGAATTTTCAGAGCCGAAATTCCTTAGTGGAAAGCGCAGAATGTTTGAAGGTTTTTTTTTTTTGAAAGTCCAAAGGGGCAATTTGCCCAGAAGGACTTGGCATTTTGCGTTGATTCACTACAAGCGTTCTTTCACTTTTAAAATTGTTGCGACCAAATATTATCGCCGTGTATTATATTTAAAGAAATTAAATAATGAATAATCTGTATAAATGTATGTATGTTTCTCATGGTACCTGGAGTCAACAACAACGGTACAAACAAAACAACGGTACCTAGAGCCATCAAATTTTGAATAACGTAATCCTCCTGCGAATATGGGCATCTGAAAGCCCAAGTTTGAAATTTGGAATTTGTTTATTATCGATTTCATATTTTGTAAAACTTTAACGAATTTTTGATTAACAAACTCAAGAATTTCAAAGCGGGCAATGGCAACGTTGTACAGAAAAAATGTTTTTCTCTCCAGTGCGCGAAAGTGTGTATCGGAAATTCTAAAGATATGCTCCTTTGCTCCTTTTAAAATTATTTTCCGATATTGCTCTTGAACTGAATTTTATGGTTTAAGTGCGAAAAACATGATATTTAATAAATAAAGGTAACACACAAAATGTTAAAAAAGCGCCCCTTTAGACGTAATTTAAAATCTGAAACCTTTCAGATTTTTTATTTTTTTATTTATTTATTTATTTTGATGTTATACTGGGATGTAGAATGCTTCAAAAAAAAAAAGGAATTAAATATGCACGACAAGAATATCTTAGAAAATGGGGGGGGACTAAGGTTCCAGTAAAAGACACGAATCAAATAAGGTAGATTTCAATTTAAATTTTCATACAGACTATCTACAAAGAAAATATCAATAAGTACGTTATTTCTCATCCTTCTAAAAGTCTTGTAGAGAGAACACCTTGCATACTGTACAAAAATAGCTTTAAAAATTATCAAAATTATGTGCCTAAACTATTTTTACCTGAAGAAATAAGGACTATGAACACTAGAACCGCAAAAAACCGTCACTCTGATATTTTTTAAACTTTGCATATTTTTCATGATATTTTATCTATGAAATCAAAATTACATCGCTTTTCCTAAAATTACTCGAATATACAGCATATGAAACTTCAGAAAGAATAATGGTTTAGAATCAGGTTCACAGATAATTAATTATACTTTAAACCACAACAGCTATCCATTTGACCCGTCTATCAAAATAATACCAAAAGTTTATAAAAAGAATTTTTTTGTCGGCAAGAATGGTGTTATAACGAAATAAAATAAAGTGAATGTAAACAAATCATATTTCAAAGGTCTGAGAACATAAATCATATAGTTTAATAAGTGCAGAGGACCTTCAAAGAAAATCCTTTCAGTGCACAAAAAAAAAAAAAAAAAAAAAAAAAAAAAAAAAAAAAAAAAAAAGACCTCTGTGAGCGCGAAACTTTTTCTTCTAAATAGAAATGTATGAAACATGGAGCATATCATCCACAAATTATGAGGTATTTATTAATTATGAAAGAAAATATAAATAACATTACTTTGTGCACTAGCAAAGAGAAATGTTTCTTCAAGCTTTTTGCCAAATGTTGTCAAAAAGGTTGCAAATTATATTTTCGATGTAGGAAGCAATATCCCACATAGTTGTTTTGCTTCCTTAAGAGCACTATAAAATGTGATATGAATTTGTGTAATGCCACTTCTATATATTTTGCGATTATGCTATTTTGAATTCTTTGGCTCTTGGCACAGTAAACTCATCGGTTGTCAAGAAGAACGAAAGCCAAAGAATAATTACTAGAAGAAACATATATTAGTAAATCCAAAATTTCATAATCAGATTCTGTTATAAGTGTATGGAATAGGGAAAATACGTATATGAGGCAACAGATATAGGCTTTCATCTTTAATTAAAATCCTTCCTACCATCCAACTGCATATTTTGCATCAAAGTCTTTATTGCACAATAATTATATTATGCGACTCTTTTTAAAAATTCTGAGACAAACACAATGTTTCTTTAAAACAAAAAAGCATGAATTATGTATTTCTAAGCTAAATTTGCCTACTGAAATGAAATATGCGTCCATTTATTGAAAGCATGTATTTAGGTTTTTTTTTCCAAATACGGATTTGCACTGAAGTAAAATAAAATGCGTCAGTATAAAAAATTTCGCACAGTAAAACAAAACGGTAAAGCTATGTATGAATTATTAAAAATTATGTTTTAATGACATGCTTCTATTTTTAAGAATAGTAAATTTCTTTTCTGTCTTAAACTACACTCTGTCCGATATCTGTTATTACGCATTTCTCGTATAGTTTCTGACCTTTTTTTAAAGAATTTTAATAAAATCTTTAAAACATTTAAATATATTTTCGGATACTTACTATTATGGCAATATACAGTTGTAAATTACGTATATAAATATGCATGATATATGTACCTCTTTACATCAAATGGTATGATTGTACTAATTTTAGAATTATGAAAGCAAGAAAAAACGGATAAGAATAGTAATTTCTTGTTTAAGTTCCCTTCTTTAAGTTTTTGTTTTGAATCAAATTCATACAACTTTTTCAGAACGGTAATATATTTTGCATCCATAAAGTGTTAGAATTAATTTTTTGTCAAATTCTAGCAAAGCTGACAAACAATAATTGACAGTATTTATTGCTATGACAACTTACTTATTTTAAAATGTAATCTACGTATAGCCAGAATTTTAAATCAAGTTATGTAATGGTTACTTTGATCCAGTTAGCTTCTGCTGTGAAACTGAACAAAGAATAGCAATAAAATTTATCTTTAAAGCATAAAAGATTGCTAGGAAGATATTTCAAATGTGAAATGCGTACGGTATTGTATACGTCAAGTATTGCACAATCCAATATTTTTGGTTCGTAAGGACGATTTCGGGATGGACGCGAAGATGTCAATGATGAAGCCAGGACTTGTCATCCGTCGCAATCCCAGACGGATGAGAATATCGAAAAGATTCGACAATTGTTGCTGAAAAATCATCACTTGTCTCATGGAATGATAGTTGATGAGCAAAAAAAAAAAAGAAAGAGGAGGGAATTTTGCATGTCTTGGTTTAATTGAAATGGAAGGTATTAATTTTGGGTTTTTCAAACAGATGGTGACTGGAAACAAAACTTGGAACTTTGCTTTTAAATCCTCAGCCGAAATGACAGTCATTTGCTTGAGCTGAATAATGTTCACCACGGCCACTGGAACTTCGATTTCAGAAAATTCCAGATACGTTGGTGACTTTTTCAAATGGGTAATTCACAAATAATTTTTCCCAGGGGACAACGATGGACTCATTATTTTATAAAGATGTAAGGAGAAGATTTCTGAATAGAATTTCTGAAGGCGTTAGGCCTGAGGAAGTTTAGTTGAGTAATTAGTGTCTGCTACTGGATAATGCACTGTCATGCAATTCGAATCTCACTGACCAGTTTCGGGGAAAAAAAGGGCGTCTCAGTTCTTCCCTTATTCATCAGATTAGATACCTGTAAACTATTTTCTCTTCCTTAAAATGAAGTCCCACCTGAAAAGTCATTCCTTTAATAATATTGAAAAGATTCAGAAAACTGTAACTAAAAACTTAAACAGTATTTCAAAAGACGAGTTCTACGACAAATTCAGGTAGCTGTACAAACGTACCAAACGCTGTATATACTACAAGAACTGCATGTTGAAGGCTAAGAAGTAAGATTACTGCTTTTTTCAACTTTTCATTCTGTACGAATTTAGAATTAAAACTTTCTATACGTACTACATATTACTGATAATGTATTCTTTTAGAATTGGACACCCAATTTTCTATTATATATCCATAAAGCACCACTAGCAATTTCATTTTGTGACTTCTTTTTTAATTATGTTTGCTTACTAAAATTTTAAAGGTGTTTCCATTTTCGCCACTTATCATTTCCCTCACTTTTTCGGATATTCAGTTCTTCAAATATTACAAAGTTTTGAGTTTTGAGTTTTATCTTGGTAAAGTACATGTTACGTTTCCGGTTGTTCAAATGTATAGTTGGAAAAATAACTTTGGTAATGATAACAAAAATAAAAACAGTAGTAATAGTTATAATAATAATAACAACAGTTCAAGAGTTTGTAAGGTTGTCCTTCATCTGATAATGTTAATTAGCTCCAAAACCCTAACTTAAGAAAAACGAATGATCGCTGTGCCTGAAGTAACTAGAAAATCGTGAAAAAGTTTAAATAACCTTTTTATGTAAACAGAGTTTAGAGCATAAACACACTCTCTTGTACAGCAATATCAATTATTGCTCGTTTTTGAGTGGATCAAAATATGTAGATATGTTGCGACATCATTTATATCATAGCGAATCAAAACTTGGAAATAAAGATAAATTCTAGTTCTAAAAAGGTAAACTCCAAAGACTGAAAACGGGTATTTGTTATGTGGGGTTTTACTTATTTAATTCCAAAGTTCTGTTTTAGAACCCCACGAACACTAACAAGCGAATAATCGCTTAAGTGTATGAACAAAACATGTAAGACGTAAGAAGGGTTCACTGCCCTTTAGTTTTCAGAATATTTACAATTGTACTTGGAACAGTACAATTGAACTGATTGAACAGGTAGGAACAAGTAGGAACAATCCCACTTGGAACTTTACACAAAGCCTCCGCTCGGGCTTGAACTTAAATAATAATGAATTTAAATTAAACTAAACTAGCTTAACTAAGCTATCTGAAAGGTATAGCCGAAGCTATCAGAAATCTAATTAGTTGGCCCCTAAGTATTTATTTAATCGGCGAAGTCAAGCAAGAGCCTAAGGTATGGCCGAGCATAGTAGCTTAGAGAGAACGTAGCCTAAGGCAAACGCGCGCTAGCCAGGAAATCATACTGTCTCTCTCTCGAAATCGTTGAAACATCGACTTAAATAATACTCTTTCTCATTTGCATTTACTGCGTTTCTGAAATTATATTCTGGCAGAAAAAATTAAGCTGAAATTAAAATAAGATAGGAAAGTTACAAAACTTAAAATAACTGTTAATAAACTTAGAATAAACCTTACAGTTATATAAAATTTTCTGTATGTCAATAACATTCCTTTAACTTCGAATCTAATTATGATTTAGAAACAACATAATTTTAGGCCAAGAAGTAAGGAAAGAGAGGTTTTCAAATGGCTGAAAATTTAAAATTGCACTGAAAATTGCACTTCTTAACGGTCCAGAAAATCAAAACTTCGGTTACTTTTCTTTGCAATTAACTGATTTGTTCTGTTGCAGAATTTTTTTAGTAGTTCAAGAAAAGATTTGCATTATCATCCAGGCATAATAGAAAGTAAAACATGATTTTTTATGTCATAAATATTTATTTTCTAGTTGACAAGCTTCAGCTAATGCCGAATGCGTTTACTGGTTGACGTCATCTCTGTCTCCAGAGTCGCCAACGGATAAAAGAAATGATTCTTTTGCTAAAAGTATCGACGTTTGCTAATAATAAACAGGTAAAAAAATTCAAATACTGGTTCATTATTCTATACATTGTTTCATTACTCTATATACTGTTTCATTATTCTATACCTTCTCAAATACATTTAATTTTATTCTATACCTTCAACATTCGATATCTTCTTAAATAATTTAAATTATCTGAGAAGAAAAAATAATAATCGCATTATTTTTCGCATATCATCATGATTGTTTTAATCTTTCTAGTTTCTATTTAATTTATAATGAGTTTTTTCACTTTCCACCCTCGAATTATTGCTGAACTTTGTAACAAAACATTTTTGCTGTTTTCGATCTTCGACTAGTATAATATATATATATTCTCAAATGTCCTTCATATGTAGAAGTGAGACCGAAAGTGCATTTGATGTGCACAAATATAATGTATGTGCTCACGTTTAGTGTCGATGTGTATTATCTGGACATGTGCATTTTTGAACTCCCTATGCAACAAGAAACAACTAACAGATGACATTCCTCGATGATTCGAACTCAGTTTATATTTTAAACTGAATTTGATTTATACGTTAATAAGGACTTTTTATCTTCCTTTTCAGAAGTTGTAATACATGAAAGAATTAATAATAGTATTAAATATTGATACAAATAAAAAGATATTAATAGTGGATGTATGGAAGAAGGAATCTTGAGATTTTCCAGGTTCGATTCCCGGCAAGGGCATTGCTCATTTTTCATGTCTCCTGCTTCAAAATAACCTAATGACTCTACTGTAGAGCTGGAATTAAAAAGGTGGTGTATGGGGATTCTTCACCAACAGGATTGGCTGTTGGGTCCCATAATCCCCAGTCGCCCTTTAAAAGGGGAAGTGCATAAGGTATTTTCTTCCCCCTTTCTACATGCCTTCGTGGTGTAACGGTAGCACACTTGGCGCGTATTCGAGACGTCCAGGTTCGAGTCCCGGCGAGGACAGTGCTAATTTTTCATGTCTCCTGCTTCAAAATAACCTAATGACTGCAACTTTTTAACAAAAATACGTTTTCATTGAAGAAATTTAGTTTAAATATGTTAATTTTAATAATAAGTTAATTTTAAAATGTAAAATTAATAATAATAAATTAATTAAATAAGTTAATTAATAAATAAATTAATTTAAGATGAGTTATTTAATAAATAATTTTATAATGTTCTTTCTCCACTTGAATTATTTCTTACTTCTTTAAAATTATTTTGTATAAACAATTTTTTTTGAATGGGAAATGAATTGATGAAATAACAGAAAAAACAAATATTTATTATGCATTTTGGAATCTCAACTCGGGAATTTTCGCCTGGTAAGCCCTCACTTTACTCCTAAGTCACGCTAAACTATTCTCCCGAATTTTAATAAACTGAAACTTCAGATAATATTTCCTCGCTTATTTCATAACATGCGAGCGAAGTATGTCACAGTATGTCACACAGTATGTCACAGTATGTCAACACAGTATGTCAGCGAACAAGACTGAATTTGTTTAGCTTGTAACTAGCTTTATTTGCGTCATAAATAATAAGCAAGCAGTAGAGTAATTAACTGATTTTAAAATATAATTTTAGTTTTCGGTTAAAACGTCTCAAAAAGATGTCACAGTATTTCGTGAAAAGAATATGATTGCTGTACCGAAGGGTCCGTGTCCGACTCCCGGCGAAGGCATGGATGTAAATAGTCTGTCCTTTCATAGGAGCCAACAGTGGCCTACCTATTAGGTGCAGGTGCCTCCATAATAAAGTGACCACTTTAGTAATGGCTAATGCCCTCCACTGAGAAGGGGGGGATCACGATATTACATTAAAGGATATGTTTCATTTATGTGGTCCCTTAAATAAGAGACGTTAATAATAAATTCTGAGGAGTTGTACAAAATTAAAATTCAAATAGTCTCAACTTAACTTGTTAAAAGCAGAAATAATAGTAATTCCATCATGGCTAGCAGAAATTTACTGTCAGGGATTCCTACTATATTTAAAATATATCCTTTTATTTGAGCGATGAGCACAACAAGCATACACTAACTTTCATGCATATTAAGCTCTGCATATTACCACTGCGGCTAATTTTTTATGTAAAGCACTTACATTTGCTTAAATACTTTAGAAGGATTCTTCTAAAAACAGTTGTAGTATTGAATAACAATGCGCAGATTAAAACAAATCGTTATTTCCGTAATTTAGAAATTGTAATTATTTTAGAAAAACTTATCGAAAATGGAATGTTTACTTCTTGTAAAGTACATAGGAATTTCGGCTTGGAAATTAAATTACAGCCATTTTGCTTAATGAAACAATGCTAAGATAAACTGAATTAGCAAATCAGACTGAATTTTCACTAACTTATCGCTAACGTCACTTGTCAAAATATATGTACTGCCGGTCAGTCGGATAACTTACGTAGATTTTCGAAATCCATGTGGTTTTAGTGAAGCAAAGGTTGCTGATTATATACATTTATTAGTTACATTAGATTATTACTACCTTCATTTAATTTAAATCTCTTTCGTGAGTCTTATCGTACACATTTAATCAGAAATATGATAACTGAATTACTTTATTACATTTCATATTCCGAATTAAAAGTAATAAATTATAAATGAAGTACTAAAAAGTGATTCAGTACTTTATTTATAGCTGAAATCTGAACAAGTTCTAGTATAGGAAATAAGAAAAATTCCATTAAAAAGAAATGAATTCAGAGCATATACATAAAACGATCTTGAAATCTGCTCAGATAAGCATTTATTAACAGTCTGGTTTGTAAATAAAGAGATTATTCTTTGAATACGTTATGTCAAGCACGTTATGTATTAGTTTTAGCTATTATTTTATGTTGTAATCTTCATTTTTGGTATTTTTAGTAAACAGAATAAGGTTTTTAGAAGGGTTTTGAAAGAAGTTACTGTTTAGAAGAAAAAAACGGTTTTAAGCTATTTTACCTTATTTCGGTGTAGAACAGAAAAAATTGTTTAATGCTACGCTGATAAGGATTTCACGGAATCCATATATTAATAAAGGAAACATTTTAATAAATGCTACAATTTATATTTGACGCTCTTTCTCCCCTTTTTTTTTCTTCACTATATGTCTGAAGTTAATAATAGCAAGGAAGGTTGTTATATGCGCACTATCATACATTACGCCTGCAGTCTTCAGACTTTCTCAACCTTTTCTGCAGTGGCAAGGCTAAAACTATTTTTTTGGGGGGGGGAGGGGGTACCTTTCAAAATTTCTTTGTGTGGAATTTTTATTTTTCTCGGTAAAACAAAAATGTTGAAAAAAATTCTGAAAATGTACCAACTTTTATTACATTTTATGTGGAAAATGAAAAGAAAATTCTTATTCCATTATAATTTTACTCATAAAAATATGTCTACTTTATATTCTGTTAACAATATCAATAGAAACAGCAAAAAATACTTAACTAATAATTTTAGATAGTTTTGAGGTCCGCATGATTTCAAAAAGTTCTTTCGAGTACTAAATTTGACTTGCGGAATTTCTAGGAGAGTTGCGAAACACTGTTTAGAGACCACCCTGTTCCATTAATACAGGTGTTTCACCTATTTTAATATTAGATATACAGGATATAAAGCCAGTTATTAACATTAAACTTATTTCTTCATTATTGAAATGAGTTCGATTCTCATAGTATTGAAATTAGTAAAAAATGCAATTATAATATTATTATTTTATATTTCATAGTTTTACTGTGACCAATAGAATGTAATATTCAAAATGTACATAATTTCAAATTTTAATGTATGTTATTAACTGTTAAGTTAAAAATCTTAAATTTTTCTCGAATTTTAATAAAATTTTTGAAAACTTATTTTACACTGGTCAACCACAGTTCCTCATAAATATTTTTACTTACCGAAAACAGTAATGTCATTATGGTAACAACTGGCGTCAATTCTGCACACACTTCTCATTTTTAAACAGTTTCTGTTTTAATATATTTATTTCTTAAAAAACAGAACGTCAGGTGCAAGACATGCTGCCAACAGGTACTAACGGTTAGCTAAGGAAGATATTTATGGATCCTTTTCTCTACATGTATTTTGATGAGACACAAATAAAATTTTATTCTTTCATCGCTAGATGGCAGCACTTCTTTATGTTTTTCGTTTAATTTTGTTCTTTAAACCAGAAAGCGATTAAAACTCTCAAATAGTTAAATGCTGAATGCAAATTTTGTGAAAACAGTATGAACTAGATTTCTTAAAGAATATTTAGAATTAAATACAGTCACATTCATGTTTAGAGATTGTCAAGGAACTATCGAAACTTATCGTTAAATCGTGGGTATCGTCAAATTGCGTATACGTCTTAATTCAGTTTTAAACTTGATAATGCTAAGATTTTTATTTGAACTCAGCAGTTATAATTTAGTACAGATCACAATGGCTCAATCATATTTAAGTCTACTTATTGTGCAGGCCAGGAAACGACCTGACTTTTATAAATGGAGCAATCTTTTAAGAGATGCCCCGTAAGAAAGAGAGTTTGCTTAATTGAATGAACATGTACAGACATTAAGCTATTTCGAAGCAGGAGACATGAAAAATGAGCAACGCCTTCGTTGGGAATCGAACCACGGACCTCTCGGTTATGCGTCGAGCGTGCTGACCGCTACGCCACAAAGGCATGCAAAGGAGGCGGGAGTAATACCTTACATACTCCCCCTTTTAAAGGACGACTGGGGTTTCAGGGACCCAATCGCCAAATCCCGGTGGTGGAGAATCATCATCCACCACCTTTTTAGTTCGGGCGCAAGTTGCAGAGACATTAGGTTCTTTCGGAAGCAGGAGTGATGAAAAATGAGCAAAGTCCTCACCGGGAATCGAACTACGGACCTCTGGGTTAAGCGTCGAGCGTGCTGACCACTACACCACGAAGGCAAGCAAAGAAAGCGGGAGAAATACCTTATAAACATAGTTGCTTAAATTCCTTGCTCTGAGAATTTCTTGGGTTCCCTCTTTCCACGAGTTCCAAGGATCTTATCGTAGTACCACATACCTTTGATAGTCTAAGCAAATGCTTATTTTGTTTAATGGATAATTCATGTATAATGTAAGCTGATTTTCTTTACACATAAACCCTTCCTGATGGGAGGAATAGTGTGAAAATTGACTCGTAAGAAAAAAAGACTTGTTTCCATCAATTAGCATTCCGTGTTTTATGTTCCTGGCACCAATGTAGTCCCCATTTTGCATTTATCTGGAAATTAAGGAATGTTGAAATAACTTCTCTGCCTTAAATATTCAGCTTTTGCAGTTTCCTTCGATTTGTATGCGTCGAAACTTACTTCTGTAGGTTCGTATTAAGTGATGCAACCCCTTTTGTCGTAGTAGTTTTTCTTTTTGCCCTAACAATCCGCTTTAGCATCCTTCTGGCTCTGTCAGTAAGTTTCGTTTTCTTCCCACAACTGCTTTTCACAGACGAAGTTTCGTCCTGAATATTGCATTGCTGTCATGACTTTACACCCAGTAGCTATCCATATTCCTGATAATTTTGTTGCTAAGGTTAAAACTGCATTAATGAGTTGGACACTAACAATCCAATACCGATCTTTTTTTGGAGGCTCACTGAAGTCCCTCATTTTTCTTCTCTACGAACTGTATTTTACAAGCCACCAATTGAAATTGTCAGCTTTACATAACGCTGAGAATATACGCTGTATATAAGATAATCATATAAAAAAGTGATGACTACTTTAGCGGTTTACTGGGTAATCGATAGTAACAAAATTAATTTTTTAAGTATAGTGTTTTTGTTATTTTGGACAAGTTCTTTAGATCGCATATAGGCTAAAAAATTTGGAAAACGCTGTTGTAGGGTCATTTTCTTTAGAAGTGAGTCACAGAACTGTTTCAGCTATTTCATTTTCGTTTTCGGAATATTAATTATAAATTTCTTCAACAATTTCAGATCCACGAATTTCAACTTACGAATGAAAATTTATGTTACTATAGTCTCCCGGAGCAGCATCTTGCTGTAGAGCTAACTTGGTATCTCCCAACTCATCATCTTATTCTTCGTTTTATTCTTATAAGTGTAAATTCCCCTTTGCGAAAACAATTTTCAATCTACTAACAGCAACCCAGTTTCTACGAACCGTAGCATCCGATGCGTTAACTAGCCGGTATAATTTAGAGATGATTCCAGTGATGACAAAATCTTTTGTGTAGAAAGCTTCCAATAATGAACTTTAAAAGGTGTAACATCCAGATTCACTGGCTGTAGTTCGTTTCTATAAATTACTCTTAGAAACGTCATTTTCATTACGTTCGCTACAAGTGCAATATACTAAATAGAAACTTTCTTCAGACGGCATTCTGATCAATATATTGCAACGAAGTGCATAAGCATCACTGACGTTATATCTTGAAAATCTGGATCGAGATTTGTTATTCGTGTAATGTATCCCATTGAATTCCATAAATTAGTATCCCATTCCCATAAATTAGTATCCCATTAAATTCTTTGAACTTGACATTTATATCATTGGACGATTTTAAATTCGTTAAAATCCCGTACTGTAAGTATTTTGCGTACAAGATGATTTCATATCTAGTTTATAAATGGATTTCGCCTTTGAAACATTTTTAAATAATTCAAAAGAAATCTCTTCGTTGTGTTTATTGTTTTCAGTTCACGAATTTCTTGTCCTGTCAAAACTGAATTAAGCGAACCTGTGAAATAAATGCACGATTACTTCTTGTAAAATTAAGTCTTCTCTATTAATTAAGTATGCAAGTCTAAATGTGGCTTTACTATGCGATGAAATAATAACATAGGAAAATTCTTTCCCCTATTTAGCTTATTATTTTGAACAGATCAGCTTAAATTAAGATATTATGTTCTATACCTTTAACTTCGGTGGGATTAATTTTTAAATTGCGAGCCTATCATAACTACTTGGCTCAAAACCTTTAACCTTAAACTGAAATCTACGTGCCAAAACCAGATTGAAATTTCTTTTTAAATTCATAACTTTTTATTCGTTTTAATTTTTTAAGACTTTTTGAAATTTCAGTTGTAAACTTTTCATTGTTGGACTATAATTTCAAATTCAGATTGAATGTTTTTTATTTATATTGCATTAATTGGTGCATTAAGTGGAAAATAAATGAAAAGGTATAAAAATCGATATGATTTAGAAGGCGTCACTGTCAGATGGCGAAAACCTCACCCTCTGTTATGAATATTCCAGCCATCGGCCTTGATTTGGATGCGAGATTTTGAAAAACTTTCTACTGCGCCTGAGTAGAACTAGGTGGATAAGTTTAATACTGATTTTTACTGAAAGGGGAAGGGATTTTTATGTGATTTTTTTGTTTGTTTTTCATTTTGTAAAATGAAAAATAAGTAGGAGTTTATTTTTAAAATTCTTTACGAAAGCAATAGTTTCAAAACAAACAGCTTTCAATATTTTGTCACTAATCCCCCAACTTCTTTTATTCCTGTCATTTGGCGTATAATTATAGCAAAACGCATACATATTGGGACAGTAACAATTCTTCCTCTACTAGGAATATAGAAAACTAAGAAAAGATCTCAAGAATAAGAGTGCCCGGTCTCATTACCTCCATTCTTCATGAGAAATTCGCTTTTTTGATATCTCAGGGAAAAAAAAAGTGCTGATACAGTTCATGACGTCCGGAGCCGATTTCTTTATAAATCTGACCACAAAAAAGTCACTCAATTTAGCTACTAGTAATTCAAGTAATAAATTATTTCATTTTTATTACCTATTTTTATAAGACCCTAATTTGAATTCATGCCTAGAGTCAATAAAAACTACTGATTTTCGGAATCTGTTTATGAAATATTTTGGAACTCGTTTTGAAAATTAACTTTGAGCCAAATTCTTACTGATTGATCTTAAAAGTAAATAAGTTTTAAACAAATAAGATATGAGGTTTTTACGAAAGGCACCCTGACATTTTATTAAAAATACACAGAACTTATTTTTTGCATATATTAAATGTTTAGAAAAATTATACATTGTATACTGAATATTTATATAGTCTACTGAAAGTATTTAATTTTTAATTATAACATAATAAAGTTTCATAATGTAATATATTCTTGAATGTGGTTTTTCAGCTATTAAGCCTGTTGTAGAACAATTCTTCTTTAGAAAATTGCAATGCTAACAAGTGAAAAAAGTAACTTACACATTCCACTGCAGTAAATTAAATTATTTTTTGTACGCTTTCTGCTAGTGAGCATCTAAACAGTCCAAACAGAGTGCATTCATTTACTGAAAGATTGTTTTTATGGTTTTATATAAGAAAAAAAAGCTTGCTTTCGTTTTGTACTTTGAATTGAGTTTATGTAGAGGAGCACACTTTGTATTTATAATCGTTTGCAACAGATGGCAGCACCAGCAGAAAAGAATTGCTCTTGAAATATACTCAGCTGCTTTTCCGCTTGGATAATTGACGAAAATGATAAAAGAGGAAAAAAGGCAAACGCGTAAATAAATGAACTTACTTAACTTACGTAATGTATAACAAATGCTATACAATTTTCTATGACTGCATTTATGTAAATTAAAAAAAATCAAGCAAAATTGCTTTCAGACACGGTTATTAAACTAAAATAGGCATTTCACTATTCAACATATTTAATTCTTTAATATTGCACGTGAGACTTCAATCTTAATTTGTTAAACTTTTAATATTACTCTAGATGAAGACTCATTTCATAATATTTTCCAAAATAAATCCTAGAAATAAAGCTAATCTTTGGAATTTTTTAAGACTAATTTTTTTGTGTGTGTTTGGGGGGGGGGAGTAAATTTTCTCAACCACTAATTTTTTTCTTTTATTTATTATCACATTTTCCCTCTTTATATCATCCCCTTCAGTATTTTTTCGCCTAAAACACTTGCTTTGTTATAGCGCTGGGAGAAAAATATTTGAAATCTGAGGTGAAAAATAAAGGAATAGCAAGGGAATTAACAATAGTTGAAAAGAAAATCTAGATTTAAACTATTATTTATATTTAGTGGTAAATTTAAGATTTGATCGTGGATCTGAACCAAGTTGTGAATGTATATATAATTCGTCTTGTAATAAATTTTAATTATGCTAACTAGGCGTCATTTTCTCACTTTAAACTCCTTGTTTTAAAAAATTTCTCTTTTTGCAGACAGCTTTCTGTTCCTCAGAGATTTCAACCACACTAGCTTTACCAGTTGAAATTCATTATACAACATTCCAACGAGTAAGGTTTTTCAAAATATAGAAATAATTTCGTCTGTACAATTCGAATTTTCTTTTATTTCAGCAGTTACAATAAACAGTTTCTTTTGCCACCAGCGGCCGAGCGTTATAGTCGATGAACACTTGAAGTTCGACAGAGGTTTGATTCTAGGCAAACGGGCTGGCTACATGGACATTTTTGTGGTTTTCCCCATGTGTAACGTGGATACGAACAAGTTTCCCTTACAAAGTCCTCCACGAAAGCATCCTTTGCCTTAGGCAGCTAGCCCTAGTGTGCTTTGTAGTAATCAAGCAAACCAACAAATTCCTTTTTTAATTTTAATCTTGAAGAAAATAAGTGTGATTGCAGACATTGATAAACGGCAAAGAAAAGCAAGCTAATGTTAAAACTTCATTTTCCAAATAGTTAAGTGTCTAAACCTAGAGATGTGTAAGAAAAGTATAGTTTGAAATATTTTCGCAACAGCAGGTTATTGAAGCAAGCAATAGCAGGTGTAGGGGCAAGTTTTGAAAATTATGGTATCATTTTTTGATTTTTTTCAATTTTTATTACTTTAATTTTTAATGCTAACATTAATACTAATATTCTGTATCCATAAAAATTCCAAATTCCTTACAAAATTGGCTTCAGATGGTCTATTATACATTTATGTCTGAAACTGGTTTCAAAATGGGTTCACGCACTCAAAAGCGTGCCTGCATGATGTGTACGAAGATTGTTGCACCAAGCTGAAAGATAAAGGTTTGACTTATGTTCGTTGTGGCAAAGCACTAGAGGGCTGTCTTCCTAAAGCGAGGAGTACCTTCATGAAAGACTTTCTAAGGGAAACGGGCTCGTATACACGTTACACTTGGGGAAAACACGAAAACGCCGATGCAGCCACCCCGTTCTCAGGGATTCGAAGCACGGACCAAAGTACCACTGTCCAGCGACTTATCGCTCGACCACTGGTGGGCCATAAAATAAACGAAAACGTAAGAAGATAAGTGAGTTGTCCTCAAGTCTTGTTAACTCGATACCATTGAAAGAGACGTAAAATGCATCATATAACGTAGATATCACAATTTTTCACAAAAATATTTCAAAGATTTTCATTACTATGAATTCGAGATTAATATAAAATCATTTCGTAATAATTTACTGTGTCTAAGTAAAGAGTTTCTGTCATTGACAGAAAAACTGAATAAATTTCAAATTTGTCTTAACAAAAACTTATTTAAGCAAACTTTGGTGATAGCTTTAAGGCTTGTAAACTAACAAGCAAGGTAGCAAGCAAGGCTTTCAGGCTAACAACTAACTTACTTACCAAGTTGTAAGGTTTATCCTAAGTTTATTAACAGTTATTTTAGGTTATGCCGCTTTACTATTCATTCTAATTTCAGCTTAAAATTTCCTAGCAGAAGGTAATTTCAGAAACGCAGTGAATGCAAATAAGTAAGAGTACTATTTAAGTCGATGCTTCACGGACTTCTACAGATTTTCCTGACTAGCTCGCGTATGCCATTTGGCTACATTCTCTCTTAGCTACTACGCTCGGCCATACTTTAGGCCCTTGCTTGGCTTCGCCGATTTAATCAATATTTAAGGGCCAACTTCTTAGAATTCTGATAGCATCGGCTATATCTTTCACGTAGCTTTACTTAAGCTTAGTTTAGTTTAATTTCCTAATTATTTAAGCTCAAGCCCAAGTGGAGGCTTTGTGTAAGTTAAGTTAGGAACTGATGGTAAATATTTTGAGAAATAAAGGGTAGTTAACCCTTCTTAAGTCTTACATGTTTATTCACACACTTAAGCGATTATTCGCTTGTTAGTGTTTGTGGGGTTCTGAGATTGAACACTGGAATTAAATAAGTAAAACCCCACAAAGTAAAATAAGGAATTAATCATATATTTTTTTTCTCTACAGGTTATAGGGACTGAATTTAATGTGTCTTTCAAATTTTATCTTGAATTATAAAAGTTAATCTAAGAGTCCATCATCAAAATTTTCCAAGGAATATTATAAAAATTCAAATTTCTTAAAATTATTGTACAACTTCCTTTACAGTCCCCTTTTTATAATTCTTTCATAAAATCGATATATTCGGAATGAAACTTTGTTTTACATATTCATCAAGTAATACAGTCGATTCCGCTTAATCGGGACAGCGCTTAATCGGGACAGCCACCTATTTGGGACTAATCTCAAAGAACAGATACCAAACTAAGAAGCCAATAGAAAATTTATATGTTTAATTGGGACAACATTCCGCTTAATTGGAACAGTAAATTTAAGATCACAGTACATATTACGAGTTTGTTACGGAGCGTTGTCTTACAGCTTATTGCGCATGCGTTGCCTTACAGCTGATTGTGTATGCGTTGCATCACAGGCAAGCGCAAAGGCGTTCTTATTCAGTTACCATTACACCTCGTACGTGACGACTGTTTCGATTGTTGCATATTTATTCACTCACAATACACATTGCGCGTGAACAGTGTATAAACTTATTGTTCAAAAATTGAACCCTTGCCAAAATGCCAAGAAATGATTTGACACTTGCTAGCAAAATTGCTTTGCTAGATAAAATAAAAAGCAAGCCACCTAATACAAGCTATCGCCGGCTCGCTGAGATAACTGGAGTACCAAAATCTACCATATCGCGTGTCTTACGACAAGAAAATCAACTGTGTGAGGAATTGGTTTTACAAGAAGGATAAGCAGGAACATCCAAAAGGAAACGCGAGGGGAAGGATCCAGACGTCGAAGAAGCACTAGATCAATGGTTTTCTATTGTTAGTGGCAGAGGCGTAAATATCAACGGCCCGATATTGAAGGCGAAGTCAGAGGAGTTAGCTAAAAAACTGGGCCGCAATGATTTCAAAGCAACTGACGGGTGGTTATGGCGATGGAAAACAAGACACAACATTAAATTTAAAAAAGGGCAGTGCCGACAAGGAAAGTTCCGAACAGTGGAAAACTACGAAAATTCCTACTTTTTTAGAGAATTTTTGTGCTGATGACATTTACAATGCTGATGAAACCGGTCTCAATTATCGGGCTACGCCAGACGGTTTCTTATGCTATAAACACATTGCACTGACTGGTTATAAAAAGGCGATGGACCGCATTACTGTGTTATGCTGTACAAATATGTCAAGTACTGACAAACGAAAGCTACTGATCATAGGAAAAAGTACTAGACCTAGATGCTTTAAGGAGCTGAGCATGGAGGGTTTACCAGTGGAGTACCATGCAAACAAAAATGCGTGGATGACTTCTGAAATTTTTCGAAATTGGCTTACCAGTTGGGACCGAAATTTACAACATAAAAAAAGAAAAATTTTGCTAATTGTTGACAATTGTGCGGCACACCCTCATTTAGACAATCTACAAAATATACAACTGGAATTTCTTCCTCCTAATACCACATCTTTAATGCAACCAATGGACATGGGGGCAATAAAAAACTTTAAGACTTTGTATCGTGGGAAATTGGTTAATTACATATTAGAATCCATTGATGAAAATTTATTAACAAATTCCACAACAGCCAGAGAGATAAGTTCAAAAATTTCTCTTATGCAAGCAATACAGTTTGTCGCTGATAGTTGGCGAGCTATAAAAGCAACTACAATACAGAACTGTTTTACTAATTGTGGCTTTAAACCCCTAGAAATTTCCGAAAATTTAAGCAACGAAGAAAATGAGGATATGTTGCAAGTTCCTATTTGTATTAACTATGAAGAAGTTTCAACAATAGATAACAATTTACCATGTTATGATGATAATGAAAACTGTGAGGGTTCAATCGTAGAAGGTATTAAATCAAAACATGGAAAATTAGACGAAGATGACGATGATGATGATGAGTCACCTGTGCCTGTGACTGACCAGGAAGCAAAAAAATGTATTGCCACGTTACAGCGTTATTTTATGCAGGAAGGAAATGAAGGGAGCCCTGCATCCGCACTGAATATCTGCGCTGATTTTATAGAAAAGAAATGCTACAAAAAAAAAACAGACTACACTTGACTCATTTTTGTAATTTTAATTTAGAATTTTAGATTCATATTAATTTTAGATAAATATTAATACATAATTTTCCCATCTGTAATTTACATTTATTAAAATTACTGAAAAAAATTATGTATTGTTTAATTTATTACCGGTTATTGGCCTTAGTTTCCAAAACCAAATAAATTTATTTAAAAACTGTGAAATTCGCTTAAATGGGACATCCGCTTAATTGGGACAAAATGCCGGGTCCCGATGTGTCCCAATTAAGCGGAATCGACTGTATATTGAAATAGTTATTTACTCACATTATTCATAAAATGATTCACTTTTCTCTCTTGTAAAAGAATGAAAAAGCTTCTTAACTCTGTACTTGCATAGAAAAATAATAGACCATAAAATGCAATATAATAACGCAATATTAAAATAAACTTTGATAGAAAATGGGTAGAACCTCTAAAAATGCATCAGCGTAACTAATTTCTGATAGTTGTCTGATGTTTACATACAATATAAAGTAAAACTTTTATTTTTATGATATGCTAACTGGCTTTTGGAATTGTTTAGTTGTAACAAACGTTATTAAATGTGGCCATATATCAGACTTTAGCACATTCAGAAGGTTGTTGCTGCTGT
Source organism: Stegodyphus mimosarum (assembly GCA_000611955.2). Lineage (NCBI taxonomy): Eukaryota > Metazoa > Arthropoda > Arachnida > Araneae > Eresidae > Stegodyphus > Stegodyphus mimosarum. The sequence goes on from KK117881.1 coordinate 937,131, forward strand.
TATTTCGAATAGCCAGACATTGCGACTAAATTCATTGTTCGGGGTTGAATCCAACGGTTATTTATCCGTTCCATTACTGAGAACGTTCCCCGGGCACACTACAGGGGGCGATCGAGTATTCAAACCATAATAATAAATGCATGAAAATTCAAACATTAAATAAAATTCAGAACAATAACCAGTATATTTAAGTTAAAATAATAAAATTTTATGTGTGTGTACGTGGGTGATGTACTACGCTGAAACTATGACCACAGGAATGTGGTTGGTAAAATACACTCAGCCAGTTTATGACAATGCGTTTCAGCGTAGATCTACCTCCTAGTGATGCATTCCCGGCAATGTTCTTTTGACGGTTAATTGGTCTACAGTTTTGGTATGCAGTCGACTAACTCTGGTACTCGGTGTCTCGATGGACACATCGGTATTTGCGTCTTGCACTGGAATGCTGGTTCTCTAACCCAGAATAAAAGAGCAGAATTAATTAGTATTCTTTCTCGGTATAGAGTGGATGTTTTTGCTATTGTTGAAGCTAATCTGCTCTCAAGTAGGTTACAATTTTTTGCCTTTCCAGGCTACTCGCTACATATTAACAAAATATCGCCAAACTGTAGTGGCATTTAACTGCTATTAAGTCTTCTTTAAGAGCTGACTTTAATGTTGTGAAGGAGATGGGAAACTGCGATGATAAATCAAAAATTGTTAGAGTTAATGCGTGGAAAAGTGGACAAGGATTTACAATTTATTCTATCAATAATCCTCCTGGTAGTAAACCTGATTTGCCAGTTTTAGAGGCTAAAAATAGAAAAATATTGGTTAGTAATTTAAATGGCCATTCTACCGCATGGGATTACTATTATTTAATGCCGCATATGGCAAAGTTGAAGACTCTAAATTCCACACCTTTTGAATTGGTTTATGGCAAAGATGATCCACATACTTTTCTCCATTATTCTGGCTTTACGACCTCTCCTGATATTGTATGTGTAACTTCTGACATTGGTGATTGCACTAAAAGAACTGTTATTGAGAACCCTAGCTCGGGGCATCGTCAAATTGCAGTCACAGTTTGTGCCTCTTTTACTGCTTTACAGTTTTTACAGCTGTGAGTCCTCAACGGGTTCATGGAATTTAAAATGTGCAAGGTGGGAAAGCTTTTCTTCTGGGCTCGATGAATCTCTTTCTCTGAAGGATTTAAATTTTGTTCTATCAGGATTCTCGGAAAAGCTGGTCACCCATTTCGACAAGTCTGTTTTTGAATGTGCAAGGGGCATTCGAAAACCGAGGGGGAGAGTTAGGCTAGATAAGCGTTTTTGGAGTAGGGAGTTGGGTGACAAGTCTGTTTTTGAATTTGCAAGGGCTACAATCCCGAGGGGTAGAGTTAGGCTAGATAAGCGTTTTTGGAGTAGAGAGCTGAGTGAGTTAAAAGCAAGGAGAGATAGTCTTCGAAGAAAAGCGGAGTTAATTAAGATGCAGTGTGATGCAATTATTTGGAGGAGACGATCCGCACTCTTTAAAAAATTCTTACTTTAGTATAAGCGGAAAGCTTTTAATAAATTTATTTCAAGAATTATCAATAAAACAGATAGCTTGAAAGCTTACAGGTACCTTGCAATCTTGGGTTCTTTTTTACACGGAGCATATTTGATTTGTATAGAACCCATGGATGTAGGTTATAAAGTATTTCCCCCGCCTTCTTCCTCCGCTCTCGCACTAAAAAAGGTGGTGGATGATGATTCTCCACCACCAGGATTTGGCGATTGGGTCTTCTAATTCCCAATCGCCTTTTAAAACGGGGAGTATACAAAGTATTTCTCCCGCCTTCTTAGGATGCCTTCGTGGTGCAATGGTCAGCACACTCAACACGTATTCGAAAAGCCCATGGTTCGGGTCCCGGCGAAGGCACTGCTCATTTTTCATCTCTCCTGCTTCAACAAAAATACCTAATGTCTCTACAGTGGCGCCTGACCTAAAAAAGTGGTAGATGATGATTCTCCACTGCCGGAATTTGGCGACTGGATCCCCTAATCCCCAGTACCCAGTCGCCCTCTAAAAGGGGGAGTATATAAGGTCCCACCTTCTTATCATGTCTTCGTGGTGTAGTGGTCAGCACACTCGGAGCAAACTAGAGTTTCGTGGTTCGACTCCCGGCTAGGGCTTTGCTCGTTTTTCATATCTCCTGCCTTCAAAGAATATCTAATGTACAAGGTAACACTTTGAAATCTGACGAATCAGTTGCAAATGCTTTTGGATGTGATTTTTATCAGAAACTAAACCTGTTGAGACTCTAATAAATGAGAGGGCAGCTGCACTTTAGGAAAGCCTGTAGGATGTTTAAGCGTATTAATATTCAAATTTCCAGTCTTCCTCCATCTAAAAGGGATGGGAGTGGAGCACTTGATAATGTCTTCGGTTCCTCTTTTGTACTACACGAACTGGAGATTGCGTTGAGAAATCTTAAAATATGAAAGTCTGGGAGTGGACTGTATGCATGTTGAATTTCTTAAGAAATTTGGATGATTATGCAAAGCTGATACTCATGGATATTTATAATTATATTTGGGAGAATGGTGTGGTTCCCATACAATGGAGGAAAGCTCTTATTTCTCCAATTTCAAAAACGATAGAGATGCAAGATATTTGTCAAATGATTGACTTATTTCGCTCACTTGTGTGATGGGGAAGGTGATGGAGAGGATGGTTCACGCAAGGTTAAAGTTTTATTTGGAGCATTTTGATTTGTAAGGTTTTTCTTAGTTCAATTAACCTATTTTTCAAAATTTATTAACTTTCCTGAACTCCTCAACTTCCCCTCGCATTTCCTCGCCAGGATATAAATTATAAGTGACGTGAGTATTTAAACGGGTGAATCTTGAAGTTTATTCAGATCGTGTTTTCGCTAGCCAGCGCACGTTTCGTTTCTGACCTTGCTGTTAAGCAAAGTTGTTGATAGGCCTTTTGGCCATTTTAATAATTATCACGCCGGGTAGGTTTGTCAAGTCAACCTAGTTAGCCGTGACTTAAAGTGCTGGTCCAGCACTACTCTTTTATAGGCTTGAATTCATTTGTGTAACAACAGTTAAGTTCCAGCGCAAGTTGTCGGTGTTATTGTAAAGCACGAAGTACGTACCTTTCTGTTCATAGTTGAAAATAATAAAGGGTAATTTTCATCCTTCTTCTGTGCTGGTATTATTTCACGCCTGTGCCAGGTTCATTGGTAGGATTAGTTAATGTGGCCAAAAAGAGTTAGATCCTATAGATTTACTAAGATACGAAAAGGCTGGATTTCGTAGAATTCGATCGACAAAGTTTCACGTTGCCCATTTTGCTGAGGCTGTGAAAGATGCCGCTGTTATCAGAAATGTTTTAACGGCTGTTTATGTAGATTTTTGATCAGCGTATGATAGGGTGTGGAAGGAGAAGTTACAGATTTTGGTGCTGGAAATAAAATGTTGAGGTGGATTCGCTCTTTAACTGGTCAGCGTCTCTGCACAGCCCGTTTTGGAAATAAAGTATCTCGGAGTGCTGCAGTCTGGTTTTCCTCGGGGATCTGTAGCAATTTGCATCCTGTATAATATATGCGTAAATGACTTAATTGACGCCCTGAATTCGATTGAGGGAATTCGCTGGCTTTTATATATGGCCAAAGCGGAAGCAGAGAGGACGGAGGTAAAGACCCCAGATGAACAGAGGCAGGCTGTTATTAGATGGAGAAGGGAAATCGAATTAATGAAGCTAAAAGTTAATGAGAGTAAAGGAAAATCTTGGCATTAGGTGCTTAAATAGAATCGGTTACAGAACAAATGGTGGGGGAGCTTATAGACGTTTGAACACATTAAACAATATGAACAGAGTTAAGTTAAACTATCCTGTGAGGATTGGAGACATGGTGCTAATAGATTTTAGACGCATATCAAAGAAATTCAACAAACACTTCCTGAATAAATATACCCACAAACCACAAGAAGGTGCAATGAAAATGGCAAAAGAGTGGCTAATGCCCTAACTGCAGTCGAAAAGAGGATCTTTAATAACTTTTCAATAGAGGAATTAAAAATGGCTATAAAAACGTAAATGTGAAGAGGCATCCGGGTCCAGAAAGTACACTTCAAGAGTTTTTAAAACATCTGGAACCTGTGTCCCGAAACACTCTTTTGTCAATCTACAATATATTTTGAAATAGGAACATTAATACTCCATCTGATTGAGTCAAGGCTTTGGTTATGCCTATCCATTGAAAAGATAAAAGAATAGAGGACTTTGACTCATATAGACCTATATCTATGACTTCGATATTGGTAAAAACGTTTGAACGAATGCTGATTACAAGACCGAAACTTTTCCTGGAAACTACTGAAATTATAGAGGAGAAGCAGGCTGGCTTTAAAAATTTTATGTCCACCTTTATTATGAAATTTGTTCATGTCACAAAATCAGGCTTTAATTTTAAGAAAAGCTCCTTGACAGTATTTGTGGATTTACAGGGGGCCTATGATACTATTTGTAGAGGAAAAAACTCCTAAGAAAATTAGGAGAACAAGGCATAGAAGCGAAAATGCTGGACTGGATTGGAAGATTTCTAACTCAGAGATGGGTTAAGACTAGTTGGAACACTGTAAAGTTCAAATGCAGGCAGTCTAAGATTGGCCGTCCACAGGGTTCAATAAATAGCCCCATACTCTTCAATATTAATGTCAATGGTCTCATCAAGAGATTAAAGAGGTTGGAGATATCCAACTGAGTATGTTTGTTGATGACCTATTGATATGGACTGAAACTAGTAGATTTCGAAATGATGAAGGACAGAAAAGCAACTTAAGAGTAATATGCATAAAGCTCTGAAGACCCTTCAGTCTTGGGCCACGGACAATCACATATCATCAACAAATCAAAAACCATGTATCAGTTCTTTGGGATATATCGTAACTGACTTTGATTTATATTTGGATAACACAAAACTATATGGAAGTAGCAGGACAAAATACCTCGGTGTTATAATGGACAGTAAATTAAATTTTTCGAGCATGTCAGACAGACTGTTATTAGAGTCGAAAAATGATTGCCTGTCTTAAAGAGACTGGCCAGTGCAAAATGGGGTTGCACCCACGACACTCTAAATCCCACTTGCAACACCTATATAAAGCCATTTCTTAAATATGGCAGTGAAATTTTGTTTTCGGCAGCACAAAGTTGGAAGTCCTGGAGAGAGCCCAGAATAAAGCTCTCCGCTTAATCACAGGAACAGTAGAGTCAACTCCGATAGCAGCTTCAAAATCCTATACTTTAAAATCCTCAGACTGGAGTTGAGATAAAGGAATAGGCAGTTTATACAATTGCTAAACTGAAAGCATCTCGGCGAGCAAATTGGTTGCGAAATACACAAGTAGACATCCTCAGAATTCAGATTTCTCCAGTCTAGATTTGTCAAGGCCTTTTGGATGAGTTTAAACCTAAACATTTCTGTTGAAAATACTAATATAATTGTTTACCCTCTGGAGTTTTTGCAAATACCCTATAATTTAAACCTAGATAAAAACAACAACAAAAACAAAGACTCACTAGATGTTATTCTAAAAACAAATAAAACGATTGCCTTGTCACTATTGGACAGTAACTATCCTGAACCAAAATGGATGCGGGCATTTACAGATGGCTATAGAATGAACAATGCTGTTGGGCAGGTGCATATTATAAATTGTTTTCATAGTATGGCCCGGTGGCTCAACATTTTTCAGACCTTGAGGCAGAAGTTCATGCTGTCTTTTTGGCTGTGTCTAATTTGAAATGCAGAATTACAAAGGCTGTCTGATTCTACGTCGGCCATAGAGGAAATAGCTCTTCAACATCACTTGATCCTCCTGTTGTGTCAATAATAAAATGAGATATCATGGAACTAAATAGGAACGGTAAAACTGTAGAATTTCAGTAGACACTATCCCACATAGTACTGATGGTAATGAAAAAGCAGATCTCTTGGCAAAGAGAGGTACGGAGTTATTTGTTGTACAGTGTTCCATTCCTTTGGATTCTCTTAGAAGAAGGATTCGAGAGAATCTTATGTCGGTTTACAACACAGAACTATCAATTTAATCGAAAGGTAAACTTTGGGAGAGTATTAGAAATGACTGGGAGGAGTCCCACAGGCTAAGTAGAGAGGCTGCGGCTAATTTCAGACTGTGTACAGGGCACGACTGCTTAGCCGAACATCTCAGCAGGATAGGCGTATTGACTAATAGCTAATGCTTTATTTCTAAAACTGGAGCTTGAATAAGCAGCACTTGCTTGTATGTCCGGACCTTGACCCAAAGTTACAACATAGTGGTGCTGTTCTCCAACTGTACTGGATGGCTAGGAATCTTACTTCCTGAGCACACTGTTGCTTCTCTTCTAATTACTGAAGATTTTAAAGGTTTTAATTGTGAAATTCTTATGTCCTATTTCATTGGTATTGTAAATACTTACATCTTAGTTTTGTAATTTTTAAGTGTTTTTAATATTTTGGTGATGTCAAATTTCAATTTAATGGTTTGTTTTTTTGGAGAGTGGCCTGATGTAAATGGAACGATTTCCGAATAAAAATAAGAAACAACAACAATTTATTCATAACGTGTAGTAAAATAATTCTTGTGTGTACCTTTGTTCAACACCTTGCATTAAAAAATTAAATTTAAAAAAAATAAAAGAGAATGAATGAAAAAATAAAAAAAATTGAAACCTTTTTCCTATAAGAAATTAATCTTACTGTAGGAAAGCTAATCAGTGGCTACAGAATGCTTGTGGTTTAACCCAAATCATTTTAGGCATTGAAAAAGCTGGCTGCATGAGGTTTTTGCTGTTTTCACCATGTGTAACAACGGGAGTGCGAGTCAGTTTCCCATGACTATAGAAAGTTGTCCATAAATATGACCCTTTTAAAATAAATCTAAAAGTTAGATATATACAAAGGCCAACAGGTTCAGAGGCATAATTATTCCTATTATGCAAAAGAGCTGCTTTAGAGCAAACTTTGTTTCTAGAAAAAATTTTTAGTTCCTAATACTTTGAAAACTTAGTAAATTAAATGCAGTGGCATACTTATACTCATTATGTAAAAGAACTGCTTTGAGAAAAATTTTTAATTTGTAGTATGCTACTTTGTAGCACTCATGGTTGCCAGCACCTTTGCACTGCCGTGTCCATACGGTGCAGATAGCAGCCCTTTTCCCGCTATGAGCAGCCCGCTTCCCATACCCTTACTATGCGCCCACGTTCGAAGTCGTTCAATTGTCTATGAAGTCTGTGAAGTAAGGACATTATTGCTTGGTTCTCCATGGAACTGTAACGCCGACAACGAAAAAAGATAAATCATCAGCAATTATTATTTGTTTCAGCCGATGCTAATTGCTCAGTAGAAATGAGCGCAATGACCGACGTTAACACTTACTGACTTGAAAGTCTAATCATTTGCACAATTTGTATGAAGGAATTTGCATACAAAATTTCGAGATTAATTTTTAAGCGCGCTTCGTTTTTTCTTGCAAAAGAGTATGTTTCTTGAATGCAGTTAAGTCATTCTCACGAAAGCGTAAGTAATGCTGTTGTGTCAGTGAGCAGCTGATAAGATAGTGATCTGGGGTGCTCTTCTTCTTTGCATATGCAGATAACTGCAGCCTGAACTGTAATGTGCTCGTTATATCAGGTACTTAACCAATAAAACCAAGCAATATACATTCATTAATGCATGTGACTATCTTTTACATCTGCTGACTGTTAAAACCTACAGCCCAGTTACTTGGTTCAGAATCGATCACTAAGAAAACCACTTCAAATAATATATTATTTGCACGATGTTAAAGAAGCTCCAATTCATTGCAAAAATTTGTTGACTCCCTCTTCTCTCCTCTTCGAGGTTTTTAAATTGTTCACTAACTGTAGTCCGTTTACTGCCGGAACAGTGGTTAGTGACGCTGACTGCTGTATCAAAAGGTCCGGGTTCGAATCCCGGAGAAGGCTTGGATGTTTGTAAATCTGTGCGGAATGGGAGCACTCCAAATATGCGGCTAGCCGAAAGTCCTCTCGAGAGGTTGAAGGTAGGGGAAGAGGAGTAGGAGACACTTGGACCCGTGCCCCTGGGTTACTCTCGGACAAAATTGGGGGGGGGCGGAACTGAGCCAAGTCTTATTGCCACCGGTATGGTGCTCAAGGATCTTGTCAACGACAGGCACAATCTTGCACTCCTTGCCACGGTGAATTTCGTGGGCTTGTTCTGATGTAACTGTCAAACAAGTACGAAGAGTCACAACAACAACAGCTCGTTTACTGATATGAAGCATATCCATTGCATAGAAAAATAACATGGGCGTGCTAGTTACTACTCTCTTATTGTCACTGTTCTTTTGTAAAGAATATTTTTTAAAGAAGTTTCCAACTTTCTGGACCTATGCATTAACAAAGATTCTGTTTCTGTTAACTTTCTTGCATTTCTTTCTTCCTAAGTTAAAAAATATATCTGTAACAATGAGCATTTCACCAAATCAATAGCTTTATTAATTATAATCCTTACCTTTCTGAAAAATATTAAAACCCTGCGAATCAGGTATCATGACAAAAAGCATTTAAGCATGTCACTCATGTATAATGTGACTTCAAGTGCGACCACAAAATGGTGGTCCACAAAAGTAGAAACGAGAAGACGATTTTCATAGGTGTTAATATGTTAAACAATGCTCATTAAAATAATCTCAGAATGCTATCTTTAACAAGAGTAGAACAACCACCTTCGGACTTTTTTTTTTAAATTTCTCTTTTTGCGCAGATTAGAGATAATAACTCATACTTGAGCACGTTTTTAAAAAGTTATGCAAATATGCTTAGTTTATATCAAATTTCCTTTTTCTTATTATTACAGTTTATAATGTTTTATGTGCATATTTTAAAAAATAAATAACATCTAAAATGTTTTTAGGGTTCTTTCTGATTACAAAAATAAAAGAATAATCTGAAAAAAATAGTTTGATTTATTAAATGCCATATTATATTTACTACTCTGCTTCATCTTTTTGCAGTTGAAATTTTGACTGTCCTAACATAGCAGCCAATCATATAGTTGACAGAGTCTACAATGCATGCATTTTATTTTGTATGTAAATCTTAATCTTTATGGGTTTCTGTGAAGCGATTTCGATTTAAAATAAGTATAAGGTTGTCTATTTCTGAAATGACATACATTTCAGTTAGTAAGAAATTTAGTTATATCTTTGAAATTTTTATAGCTTGATTATATTGAGTGGCGTTGTATGTGTAAATTTAGCTTAGAAATATCATTTTTGCAAACGCTTTTCCAAAATTGTGTTAGAAAACAGCATATTTCTTTCTGCTCCCTCACTTAACGCTAACTGCATATTGTAATTTGAGGTGCAGTTTTATCATAAAGACAAAACGTTATATTCAGTTATCATGTACTGAATTGTGAAAAGTTGAATGAAACTTTTAATTTACTCTAAACTCCAATTGACTGCTGTATAAAAATTGCCTCAATATAATCCCAAACTCCCATTTAGTGAGAACGAATGTCATGAGCAGCACTGAAGCGAAAAGTGACAAAAATGATCGAGGCTGGAAGTTTCACTCCTTTTTTTGGAATGGCTAGGAATATTGATCTGTCGGTAATTAATGGAATCTCGACTCCCTCAACTGGAAGTGGAAGCGCGGCAGCTGTCGATGAAAAACTCTTGACATCACAAATGGATGATCTTCATTAGCAGCACAATTTTTCTAGGTTGTCTATCTACTTAGCAACGCGATAAACGGAACTCATGTCGATGAAAATATTTTGGAGTCTAATGAAAATTCGAAGAGTGTGAGTTAATGGTAGTCTGCAGCACTCATGCATTGCAGGAAATAAAATTTACTTTTTAGAAATATATCTTCCGTAGAAATACAGAAGTTTTAATTGAAAATTTACATCTGCGACAACAATCCCAAAGTGTTATTTTTTGTTTTAATTTTTTATTTTATGTATTGTGAGCGTGTTCGTGCATGTATTCTGAGTTATTACAATTCTCATGTTACACTTTTTAGAATTAAGTTTACTGAAATATTGTATGCATAAACACAATTGATATACAATACGCAGAGCTGATACGCAGGACCTAATTTTTGGTATTGAATTATTTTACTGAAACTCGAGATTTCGTTAAACTAAATCAATGTTAGTAGTCGACCATAGAAATTTTCTTGCTTTCAAAAGATTAATTTCTCTAAAGCATTACTTTTCTTTGACCTATAGTTTCTGGTAAAAATGCGCATATCTCATAAATGACAGAGTTATAGGAATAATTAACTAAAATAAAAACTGGTTTATAAAATTTAACGAAAATTAAAATAGAAATCTCACATATTCATTGCAACTGCACTTGCTCTAATTATTATTGCTCCAAAATTCTAGAGCATTTGTGAAACTAATCCTAAATATTTTTATGTGTTTTTTTTTAAATCATATATTTTGTCACTTTATACAGTTACATCCTAGAGAATTCTAGTCCTAAATATTTTTATGAGTTTTTCTGAAATCGTATATTTTGCCACTTTGGGCAGTTACATCCTGGAGAATTCAAATTTAAGATTGCAACAAACGACATTAACTTTTACTGTGATCCCTCCATTCTCACTTTCATTTCCTCATCTAAATTTCTCTGTGCTTCATGAAAATAAGAATTAATAACTGAATGTTTTATAACTTAAAAAGTAATTAAAATACAACTGTAAATTTCCATAATAACTATTTAATATGTCAATGTAATGATTTTCTTACGTTTGAAAAATTCACCTACAATGGACTAAAATGAACATCAGAAATCAGCTATAACTAATTCTTCAAATCAAAACTGTCATACGGATGTTAAGATTTACTGGTACTTTGCATAAAATGAATAGCTAGAATAAGCAAGAATTAATTTTTCAGCTACAATTTAATGTATAAGTGGAAAGATATACTGGTATTTGGCTTTAGATAGAACGAATAGTTGAAATCAACTAGAATGAAATTTGTCTTTACCGCATCTTGTGCCTGTAACTGAGATCTTTAAACAGTTTGTTATACGTACAAGATTTCTGGAAAACCAACTGTTTAGAACAATTTTCCGTCATAGAACCTTTCAACGAAAGAAGCTTTATGAATGCGTTCGAGAAAAACCACAGTTCGCATATTTTTGCATCATTCAGCTATCAGTGTCAATATTTCCATTACCATGATTAAAACATGCACAGTTTGAAGTTAGTAGTACTTAGTTTTAGCTAGTAATTCACCAGCTAAAACAAAATTTATTGCACAGGGGACATCTTTGCAGTAATTGTCAAGGTTTGATTAACTTATATATTTTTGCTTCAGTCAGCTATCAGTGTTAATATTTCCATTATCATCATTGAAACGTACACAGTTTGCAGTTAGTAGTACGTAGTAATTCACCAGTTAAAACAAAATTTATTGTACAGGACATCTTTGCAGTAATTCTCTAGGTTTAATTAACTTGTAGCGTTAGAAAAAGTGGAAAATTGTACAAAATTCTTCGTTGTCTCATATCTAATTTTTGATAACATCTTTAGAACGATGCAAATAAGCTTTGTTTCCCGAGAATAATGTTTATGTATTTGCAGTTATACCAGAAAGTCATATTTGAAGAATTTAACGGTAAATGCACAATAGCTTCACTGCGAAATAATAAATTAACCAACTTCATTTGCATACATCTTAGAGCAACTGACAGCAATAGCAGGAGCTATCAAATAGGATTAATAGATATTTTCAGTAGTTTGCTTAAAGAAACTTATAGGACAGGGGAAAGAATCTCCGTACTTTTCTGCTCGTTTAAAAACTCTGTCGTGCTTCGAAAGATGACGCTGTAAAGAGAAAAGCAAACCGAATTGTGATCTAAGTGAGTTTAAGAATTTGTCTGAAATAAATGTAAGAAAATACTAAATTAAAAATTGTTGTTCCATTTAAAATTACCTTATATTTTACGGTGTTCCAATACGAAATTTAAACAAGCTTCTTTTTAAAGCATAAAAGAAGGGAAGTAAAACAAAATGATTGTCTTAAAATGCCACTGAATTTCAAAACTATTAAAAAAGAGATGAATTGTTAACCCCATTTTTCTTAAATAAAGCAAATTTTATTATAATTTTGGGAAAGTGGGGATGCTTTACTAATTTCTACTTGCATAGAGATCATTTTTCGTCTCTCTGCTGTCGGCGTTTAGTCTAGGAAGATTGCATGGCCCGAAAACAACCGGATCATACCTAGGATTCCGTCCCGACATCGATTATACAAGAACAGGTTGCTTTAACCGTTTCACTGCAGCATTGTGAAACAAAAGGAATAAAAATTTGCAAATATATATATATATATATATATATGATCATGAAATGGTTTGCAAATTTTTATAGCAAAATATATATGTGTGTGTGTAAGGTAAAAATATGTAAATCAAACTTCTAATTTTAATTAGCAAGTCTTCATTTTAATTTAAGTACTTCCTCTTTCTGTCCTAAAATTAGTAACTATTTAGAACAATTAGCAATCTAAGCAATCTAAACTGCGTCATTTCAGAATTAATACGTTTCATGCCATCTTACGTAACGTGTAACAATGCAGCCAATCAGATTAAAGATTTCGTTTGAGAATCGAAACTTTAAACGTAAATTTCAAAGAATGTTATGAAGATTGAGTGTAGATTGCGCTTATGATGATATGGGAATCGGTTTGCGCATCTAAAGAGTTGTCTATCTAGTAATAAAGTTATGTTAAATCTACGGCTGCGTCTGTCTGCAAATGTCATAATGGTAGCTGCGCAATAAAACACTTCCAACAATTCCGTTATAGCTACCTCTCTACCTAATCTATTACACACACCCAGATATATATATATGTGTGTGTGTGTGTGTGTAACAGATTTTTATATGTAATAGATTATTTTATAATATTATAGAGACATTAGGTATTTTTTGAAGCAGGAGTGATGGAAAACGAGCAGTGCCCTCGCCGGGACTCGAGCCACGGACCTGTCGAATACGTGTCGAGCGTGCTGACCACTACACCAAGAAGGCATGCGAAGAAGGATGGAGAAATACCTTATATACTCCCCCTTTCAAAGAGCGACTGCCCAAATTGGTAATTTCAGCGGCTACTTGATCCCATGATTTCTCGATATCAACTTAAGTCATGTAAGTTCCATCAAGGTGACCAATAACCAATTCTGGCTTGTTCTCAATGCACGATAACAACGTCATAACTTCTTAAGGATTATAATTCTCAGCTCTTGTGCCACCCATTTGAAGCAAAATGTAAATATTATAAACTGTACGAATACTTAAAAAACTGAAGATAGACTATGGAACATCAATAAAGCACGTATTGTAATTTAACAATACTTTGTGATACAGAAGAATGCGTTTGAAGTTATTGCTGTTGATGTAGTTAAAACAGAACAAATAACAATTAGTGGAATTTCTTTAACGAATCTTAAAGGAGGAACTCGTCGAAATGACAAGATGGGCGAGTGAGGAAGAAAAGGACGAGTAACGTTTTTTTCTTTCCTGATGAGCTACTCGAGTGTTTCTGTGTGTGATCGTGAGTTAGTGACTATCTATTTCGTGGATTACTTCGGATTGTTTTGAATTAACTTTGCTGTCTCTTCAGTGATTTTTCGACGCGATTCTTGAACCGTGTGGTTATGGTGGGGAACGAACATTCTCCGCTGGCTGACATGGAGCCTGCTGATTTAATTCGGAAGCACGTGGCTTCGGTTCCAGAGGATATAATTGATCCTGCGAACTCTTTCCTTTGAAACAACTGGATTGAATTAATTAATGCGGATAACGTTAACGTTAGAGGACTTATGTGTGTGCTACATGTTATTGACCGCCTAAAACTGTGGATTAAGATGATGGAATCGGATTTCAAAGAAAGTTTTCCGAATGCAAAAATTAAACAGGATGAAAATGAATTCAAAGACGTGTTCCAGAAGAAACATAGGGCTGCTGAATGGCTCCTGCAAATATTTAAAGGTAAGTGTGAGACTTACGATGCTATTAATCCTGATTGCATTAATATGTCTGTAGCACAGGTTTCTATGAAAATCGTGGCAAATAAGGTAAATAATGCTAAAGCTGACTTATGTGTTACTAATGATATTTCTAGTGTTAATGGTAAAATTTCTAATGTGCATGACAATAATTCTGATTTAAATGTTGATAATGTTAACTCAAAAGATGAAAATGATGTGTGTAAGGTGATTCCTAAGCCCAAAAGTCCCTCAAAAAAAAGAACAAACGTTCTGCTAGTGAAATAATGGATGCTGATGGCTTCATTCAGCCGAAAAACCCGACCAGGCCATCAAAAATTGGTAAGTGTAATGTAGACGTTAACGTTAGTAATACATTTAATGGATTAAATGAAAATGAAAACATGGATACATAGAGTGAGCAGGAAGTTGTTGAAATCCTGCGCCCTAGAATTAAACCAATCATGATAAAATCAGGTGTTAAATTTTCGGACTTTGTCAAACAACTTAAAAATTATACTAAATTAGATATTGGTGCTAAGAGAAATGGAGAATTTCTCAAAGTTTTTCCGAAAACGGAAGCGGACCACAGGGACATTACTCTTTATTTAGATGAGAGAAAAATTTATCACTATTTGATTATCAGCAAAGCCGAAAAACCTATTAAGGTGGTGTTTAGGGGTCTCCCCATTGATTGTCCGAATGACGAAATCCAAGAGGAGCTCGAAGCGTTAGGATACAAAGTTCGAAATATCTCCCAAATACACAGAATTAAGACAAAGGTAACTATGCATTTATTTCAGGTATAGGTAGACAATAAACCTGGGGTTGAAAAAAATCTATGACCTAACATTTTTTATGTGTTTTTATGTAAGTGTTACTGCGTATAACGCCACTGGAAGTATTGTGCAGTGTCATAACTGCCAACGCTTCCGTCACTCTGCTGAGAACTGTAAACTCAAGTCTCGCTGTGTCAAGTGCGCCGGGCCTCATAAGACCGAAAATTGTACGGCAAAAAAGATTGAAAATGTAATGTGCTGTAATTGTAAACAATTAGGACACACCGCGAACTATCGTGGGTGCCCTCGGTTTCCCAAGCCACCAAAAGTTAATACTGATGATAATAATAGAAATAGTACTGGTTCTATTGACAATAATGTAAACAATGGAAATAATGTTAAAGCAAAAACTGTAATTCCAGGCGCAGTAAAGGTAAAACTGTTATTACTAGTGATAAGTTATCTGAAATACTAGAAATGTTAATAATGATAGAAATACTAAGAACGGAATCAAGGACACAAGTCCTAATGCTTTCATGGATATCTTTAAATTCATATAAGAATTAATTGACATATTCAAGGGTTTTCCGCTTGCTAATGTTATTCAGAAAATTACTAAAAGGATGCCAGAACTGCAAGCAGCTGAGCATACTATTGATAAATTATATATTCTGTTTGATATATTTGAAAATGTATTTGGTTCCAAAAATAATGAATAATGTGTAGTGCTATCAATAGTATTGTAAACTTATTTACATGGAACGCAAACGGTTTGTCCCGTAAAATTAATGAGCTGAGGGATTTTTATAAATGAGCTCAGCCCTGACTTATCTTTCATACAGGAATATAAGCTTGACCCGTCGCATGCAATCTTTATTTCTAACTACTGTGTATATAGATCTAACAGGGATATTACTACAAATAGACAGCGAGGAGGTGGAAAAGCTCTCCTTGTTAAACGTTGCATTCCCCACCATCAAATTACAATTCCATAGCTTTCAGCCACAGAGGCTACAGCTATCTCCAGCACAACAAACACTGGCACAACATACACTTTTGTCTCCACTTACATACCACCATCGAAACTCCGCGCAGTTGTTGCGGCTCCTCAACATTCTACTCACACTTAAAACACATATTATTATAGGTGGAGACCTAAACACTAGACACCGAGCATGGAACTGCTATAATTCCAATGCTACATACAACGTAATATTCAATTTGGCACGTAGGGTCCCGTTCCAAATAGCAGCTCCAAGTACCCCAGCACGGTATACTGCTGGTTCCACATGTATCTTAGACTTCTTCCTTCTCAGAAATATCAACGTTTCACTGGATATTTCTGTGATGGATGAACTATCCTCAGATCACAACCCGGCTCGTATGATCCTGGATATCAGCAGTTATACAACATCAGCCAAAAGCGCCTTAGCTCTGAACAACATTCAGTACACTACACCAACGATACGCATGGGGAATGACATAGACAGTTTAGTCAAGGACTTCACCTGCAACATCCAGAACGCACATAACAGCGCCCAGAGGAACTTAAAGATTCCAAATCTGTTAGATCTACAGAGCTGAATAAATTGATTAAAAGACGCAAAGCTGCCAGGAGGCAGTTCAGGAGAACAAGGAACGGACAAGATAAAATAATATTCAACAGGTTGGGGGTGTGATGCAGTCAAGTCTCGTACGAATTATTATGCACCTCCGCTGGGCTGGGTACCTTGAGTTCCTCTCAAGGAATGATAACTCCATATGGAAAGCTATTAAAAGGTATAAAAAATGCCACAACAACATTCCGCCCCTTAAACGCCCTCAAAGGATCCACTACACTGAAAATGAGAAAGTAGAAATTTTAGCTCAGCATCTGGAATCTCAGTTTCGCACTAACAACATTCATGATTCAAACACAGAACAGTTAATTTCTGATTTCCACAGCAATTACATAGCAAACCCACACAGAGACAACGCGATCTCAGTCAGGCTGTCGGAAGTCTGCGCCTATATTAAAAAACTGAAAAACAACAAGAGCCCTGGTTATGACTCTATCAACAATAAAATGATCAAAAGATTTCCTATCAAGACTCTCCTGTATTTCACCATGATCATTAACACCATACTACAGTGGCAACACTTCCCAGCTGGAAGCTAGCTAAAATAACGCCAATTCTGAAAGAACACGACAGTAGCAATGTATGCCGATGACACTGCGATCCTTACTCACAGTGCATTTCTCAGCCCAGCAATACAAGGGTTACAAGACTACATTAACAAACTCGAGACTTTACTGAATAAATGGAAAATTAAAGTCAACATTAACAAGACACAGGCAATCTTGTTCACAACGATACGAAAGTTCAACGAAAAACTGAAGTTCTATGGAGAAGAAATACCATGGGCCAAGCAAGTCCATTATCTTGGGATGATCCTCGGAAAAAATCTTACATGGGCCCCACGCATCACATCTATCGTTAGAAAGTTTCGAGTTAGTAAAGTTACACTACACCCCTTAATTTCTCGAAACAGTCTACTTTCAATAGATAACCAGTTGCTCATATATAAAACCGTTCTGCGTGCCAGCCTCTGTTACGCTTTCCCTGTTTGGGCATACTCTTGTAAGTCTTATAGAAAAAAATTGCAACAGGCACAAAATCTTGCACTTAGACAGATTACAAATTCACCTTGGTATGTCCTCAATCCGAAGACACAGGAGGAGCTACGTATCGAAGAACTAAGACATTTCTATTGCCGGCTTGCCCGGAGGGTTTATGATAATTTAAGAAACATTAACAATCCAGTTACCCCGGTTTACAATTATGACGTAAATAATGTAAACAATAGCAAGCGGCCGATGGCCATACTCTGTAATAATCTTGAATAATTATTAAGTATTTCCTGGCTACATACACCGGTCAAATAAATTAAGAGAATTTGCATATTTTATCGAATTGCATGAAAAGAACTGAACTGAAGAAAAAAACCACTGCTTCTAGATAAAAATGCAAATATTGTACAGCAAATACGTAAGCGTACACGTGTGTGTAGATGGAGCCAGTAGAAAAACAGGCTTTATAAACGCATGGAGGGTAAGGCGAATTGCGTTCGCTAGCACACCTAGGCGAATTTCTTGGTGTTATCTTGCAGCAATCGGTTAAATTCACATCTGAGCAGTAAAAATGAGTAGCCATCAACGTTCAGATGATGGAATGAGGTGGCGAATTGTGGGGAGGCTAGAGGCAGGCCAGTCGCACGTCCAGATATGCAGAGCGTTTAATTTAACGCCCAGCGTCACCCAGAGTCGTGTGTAACCTATGGAAACAGTTCCAGGATACTGGATCCATCCAGAGAAAGCCTGGGCAAGTTCGTCCAAGAGCCACCACGGCCAGAGAAGATCGCTATTTGTCCATGTTAGCGAGGCGTAACAGAGAGGCTACAGCTTCTCAGCTCTCTCGGGACCTGTATGCAGCCACAGGAACCAATGTAACAAAGGTGACTGTTTTCAAAAAACTGAATGAGAGAGGATTGTTTGTCAGAAGACCGGCTGTTGTTTGCCAGAATGGTGCAGACAGCATAGTGATTGGTGTACGGAGGAATAGGTGACTGTTCTGTTCACCGACGAGTCCCATTTTAGCCTAAACACCGATTCTCACCGTACTTTCATATGGAGAGAGCCAGGGACCCGCTACCTACCCTCCAACGTCCGCGACATAAACAATTATGGCGGTGGCAGTGTAATGGTCTGGGCAGGCATCATGTTGGATGGCCACACACCTTTCCACGTCTTACGTCTTTGACAGAGGCTCTGTGATTAGTGTGAGGTATAGGGATGAGATCTTGGAGCCTTATGTTTGCCTTTTTCGGGGAACAGTGGGCCCCGAATTCATCTTACAGGACGATAACGAGAGGCCACATAGAGCTCTTCTGATCGACGAATTTCTCGAGAGTGAGGATATTCGCCGGATGGATTGACCAGCCAGGTCTCCAGACCTCAACACTATAGAGCATGTCTGGGACGCTATGGGGAGGGCAATTGAAACCCCCTCCGAGAATCACCTAGGAGCTGAAAACAGCGTTGCTAAATGAGTGGGACCAATTGCCACAGGCACTGATAAACTGCCTTATTTCCAGTATGACATCACGCTGCGAGGCCTGTATGGCTGTAAGAAGGGACCATACCCTCTACTAACCCATTTCTTTTGTGTCTTCTGCAACCGCTGTTTCAGACCTTGAGACTCCCATGAGTGTTAACACGAACATGTGTGTCTATTATAACAGTTAAACGTTTGTTTGGTTTGTATTATGTCAACCTATGTTCACACCAAATTTTATTAAAATCTGTCCAGTGATTCTGGAGATCGTAGATCAAATATGAAAATTCTCTTAATTTATTTCACCAGTGTATATGCATTTTTATTGCATGTATAAGTGTTTAACTGTATGTTCTTAATCTTAATCTTTTACTAAACACCGTGGGTTTCACACTTGTTCGTTTTACCTTTGTCTAGCTACTGAGTGTCATTTCAGTTATTTGATGATTTACTATTCGCAGCTGCCTATCTGTCCGACAAGGGCTAGGGTTCTTGTCAACCCAGGCACCCTAGTGTTACACCATTTTCTCCGGTAGGAGAAACTGGTGATGAGGAGGACCCAATCGCCAAATCCCGGTGGAGCGAATCATCATCCACCACCTTTTTTAGTTCGGGCGCCAGTGTTTTTTAGTTCGGGGCCAAAAATACATTAGGTATTTTTTGAAGCAGGAGAGATGAAAAATGAGCAATGCCCTCGCTGGGACTTGACCACTACACCAGCGAAGGCATGCGAAGAAGGCGGAAAAATACCTTATAATATAGATATATATTTCTATATATATATATATTATAAGGTATTATATATAGATGTAATAGATTATTGCAGATATAAATATATATAATGAAGCAGAAATATATAATATACAAGTACTGTTGCTTCAAGTATTAGGCTTTTTTATTGCAAAAAATTACCTTTTTCAATCAGTCCTCACTTGTTCATCTAATACTTCCTGTAACTTTATATATATATAAAGAAAAACATAGTAAATGCCAAAAACAAAAAACAAAAATTTAACCTGCCCTGCGCTATAGCTACAGAATTGAAGTAAATTAAACTAAAGCATCCAAAATTAAAATTAAATTGAAATCAAAACAAGGCAATTCCCAAACAATATTAATAATTGGAACCTTTCATAAAAGGTCTAATATTGTAGCTAAACAGAATTAAAATTAATATAAGAATTCATGAGTAGAATAAACCTGAAAAATAAAAGTGCAAATTGGTAACAGAAATAAAAATAAAAATTAATCTCCTTTGTCTGAAACCCTTAATTCAGAACTTAACAGCGGAAAATGAATTAAAGTTTCATAAAAGTCGATTAATGTGTCTTGAATACATGTTTTGTTCTTCTGAATCATTTGAGAACAAAACCCGATAAAAGATTCAATTAAATTTTCAATAAAAACATTAAAATTCAATAAAACTGAAAGATCGAATCTCAAATGTATTCCGAATTTTCCCTATACGTGTTCGAGCACTTAAAAAAAGATAAAAGGAATAAAATACTATATTATGCAAAAATGGCTACTCTAAAAAACAAAAATTTGCATAAGATATGTTAAATGCAAGTCCGAACGTTAATAGCAACTACAAATTAATGACTAAAGGATGGTAGCAATTATTAACATTAGCAGGACTCGTATTTCTTTTTATTTGTTTGGCTAACATGACGTGTCCTGACTGGACAGTGAGTTGACTGCAAAGTATGTCCTATGGAGTAGCAAAGATGTCAAGATCAGAAGGGTTAAGCTTACCCTTTATTATTTTCCACTTTTTCACAGTCACTCCCGCACTTCGGGATACAAAGACCAACCACTTGTGGTCTGAACGTAAAAATATAAGACTACTAACTAAACAAAATTTAAATAAGAGCTAACTTTTAATATTTTACACAGATGACTAACACTAAGACTGGCCTTTTAAATTACTACGTCTGTAGTACGCAAACTGCGGAAAACTACAATACGTCTTTACTTTTCAAGAAGACTAAAACCTCGGGTCTTAAAGACGGACAGTAACTGATGGCAAGCTCACGTGAAGACTCGTGGCAAGATGGCTCACTCTCTCTCCTTCTACTACGCTCTTGGTAAAAAACCACAACCTAAATACTTAAGCGTTAGCAAGTACAATTTGCATAAACATATTCACGGCGTTAATTCTGGCCGGAAGTGGGAAAAAGAGATGATAGTAAAGTTTTAAAATAAAATAAACGTTAGTCAAACTTAAGATCCTTACAATATTGTTAGGAAATTGCCTTGTTTTGATTCCAATTTAATTTTAATTTTGGATGCTTTAAGTTTATATATATATCGTTAAAATACAACGAAAAAAATTATTTAAAATACATTCGCTTTGGACTAAAGCGTTGGTAAAAATTAAATAAAAAATTTAAATAAATTATTTTGCAAAATCAATATACCATTGTAAAAGTAAAATTCCTCCCCATTATTTGAACTATTTGAATTTATGCAAATTGGCATGTGCGTGTATGTCTGAATTACAGTATCTAGTATTAAGATAAGGTTTACGCTTTATTGAAACAGAGCTAGTACTTATAATACACACAAACGCACTACCTGACAGATCAAATGCAATATTTTTAAAATTTGGTTGCATACTTACAGAAAAACATTCAGCTGAAGAATTATGTAAATGATCAGAAATGCAAGTTTCTGATGTGATAAGCTAGCGAGACAAGAGAATAAGAGAGAAGGAAACGTTAGATAAATCATCAATTTGTATTCTCTGTGGTTGTAAGATACTCGTTTTAGAGTTGTTTTTTGTTTCATTAAACACGTATAATTAAAGTGATGCCTGGCAGATGACGCCAAAGCCAATTTCTACAGGCAGTTGTTTTCATGAGGTGCATATTTTAAGCGTGCGAATGGCTGGTAGATCCTTCCGCCATATCGCATCTGAAACAAACCTGCATCAACTTTGCAAAGGATTTGAAGAAGATGGTGTGAAGAAAGGAATTATTGGATGTACTGGGGCAGCAAGAATCAGCGTAGAATTCATAAGTTTGCAGGACTAGTTTCAAAGGTTTAAGTATAGAACCGCCTTCCTCAGCTGTAGGAGGGAAAATGACTAAGGATAAAGCCTGTACTGTGGCGATAACAATGAAAAGAAGGAGCTTAAAGATTTGACCACGGATAGATAGGATGTCATAACAAGTTACGATATTTTACGTGCGGTGGAGCTTGGAGGTTACCTGACGAACACGTATAAGCTACTCAAGAAAGGTCAATGTGTGTAAGTATGATCACTTGGCTTTTTCAAATCCTGCTCATTGTACCCTAAACTTATTACATCGTCCAAAAAATAAAAATTGTGTTATGAGAAAAATCGATTTATGCAGCTGTTTTTAAATATAGGAAGAAATTCTTTAAGCTGGATCGGACTGCACAACGCCAGTGGAAGACAGTATTGACGCTGTCAAGGAAATGTTTGCAGATTCTGAACCCAGAAACCTTATTAGTGACAATTTCGATCTTGCTAACAAGAGCAGAAGGACTAAATCCTCTGTAAAAAAGCTGAAACGTGCATCTTTCAGTGTGGAAATACTTGAAAAGGTAAAGCTGAGCTGAATTCAGCAGTTTGTTTCAGCGTTGAAAGATAATTGATCTGGAGATTCCTCGTGACCAGTTTTTCACCTCCTTTCGGCGTGCGATAGTATTACGCATGATGTTCTACATTAAAGCAATAAAATAACAGACATTATCTTTATATGTCTCAGCATCCATGATTGTTTTAAAGAATAGGGATTCAATAATTTGTTGCCTTAACATGACACACCAAATAACAGCATTTACAAAAATGCAAAAGAGAGGGATAAACAAATGCGTTTTTAAAGCTTCATGCTTTGCAATTCTGGTCAGAGACATATCCCATTTCTTATCTGTAAATCACTTCATTTGAAATGGAAATTTTGCCAAAAATTAAGCTGTTATAAAAAAAGAAGGAAGAAGAAGACATGAAGCACAGTACAATACCATTTATCACCTACTGTCAGCAAAAGCATCTATGATTTTTGCACGTTCCATGATTCACAATTATCAAAACATGGACGTATATGGTGGTTAGGAAAGCTGGCTGTCATAGCAATGGGTTGGCTTCAAACACTTTGCGAAGATTTGAAACCAGCTCAGCCTCCAGATGTTGTCCGATGAGTTTCCCACCTGACCTGTATCTGCAGAGAATTCAATTGCCTGTGGTCATCTCAGTTCTCATTCAAGAAATATTTTGAGTATTCAGAAGTCAAAGGGTCTCACTTTCTTCTCCTGTTTGAATCTTCTATGAAGTTCATTTCAAGAACTTTTAACCTTCACGCCCAAGTAAGGGTTCAACTGAGATAACTGAGAAAAGTTCCTTAGTATGACTCCATGCTTGTCACTCAGGCGTACCACAAGGACTCAACATACATCAAAAAAACGTTTCACTAAGCCTGCGGATTTGGAGAAAAATAAGGTGGAGCATCATTTTACGTGCTAATAGCTTCGCTGATGTTTTCATAAGTGAATACAATGCATCAAATTTTATTTTCAGCATGCTTAAATGCCGTGCTACTTTTATACTGTCTTTTAGAAGGAACGGAATTAAAACCTTTTGATGCTATGACATACTAAACTGTGACCTTCGGACGATATGGTATCTTCTACGCTATGAGCTCTGGATCCTCTTGTGTCCAGCACTGGCGCGTGAGCCTGTTCGCAAAGTCTTCAACATAAAAAAAATAGCTTCATTGCTCCAAATAGTGTCGCTAAAGAGCTGAGGTTAATATTTGGGTGAATCCACTAGGATTTCAGTGTACGACGGCCACAGTCTTCCACGGATAATTCTTGAACAACAATGTAGCATCTACGACCGAAAATTTAGTTTCGTCTGCAAAACATTTCGAATCGTGTAACGGGATAGCCCACTCTCACGAGAGGACTGTCATGTTCACTTTTTAGGACTTCTGGTGAACGTGCCCTTTTCTTCTTACACATTTTCTTCCAGCCTTCGACGTTGAAGAACGAGACTTCTGGAACTCTCCAATACAGGCCTAGTGTTCATCAGCTTACCATACCAATTTTGGCTATTCTTGTGATGCACTGCAGCACGAGGCCCATATAGCGTCCGTCGTCATCTCTTCATTTGCACCATACACCTTCACACTTCGTAAAGGGAGGCTAACTGAATCCCTTCCTGCGGTCATTCTTTGTTACTTTTTTATCACTGCAATGGACAAAAACAAACAAACAAAAATTAATCTTGATACAGTAATATTTACTATAATAACACTAAATAAGTTTCAAAGGTATTTAATTTGCTTCCTTCTCCTTGATTTTTATTACGCTTTATTTTACAATAAAATAAAGGGATGTTATAAATAAAGAGATGTTTTTATACTCATTGATTTAGTTAATATCTCAATGTGAAAAAGAATACAACAATTGAAGGATATCTAAAACATGGAATAAAATTTTTAAGAAGCTAGGAATCACTTTTCTGTTCTTGTTTAAAGTGAAGTTAAGGACAATTGCATCTAAATTAGTTTTGTTATTCTATGTACTTCTGAAATGTCATTACGTGAAACACGTGTATCTCCTTTAAAAAAAGGAGAGATATAATAACAGCTAGCAAAACTGGTTACTTTGCTCCTCCATCTTGGTAAACTAATATGCCAGCATTACCCTTGAAAACTCAATAAGCATTTCTCCTTCTCTTTTTTTGCAAAAAAAAAAAAAAAAAAGAACTGTGATTTCTACGTAAAAGCCTGAAACAGATGCTCACTTATAGGCTCAAGAAAATGTTATTAGTACATAAAATTTCCTATCTACTGAGAGTCTAGAAAAAAAATTAAATGTGATTTTAAATTTTGATAGGCAAAGACGAACTTTCTGACCAAATTTTGAAAACTGCCATAACAACTCTGCTTCACCAGAAGTAATTTTGTACATATATTTTTAACCGTGTATTTACATAGATTTTACAACAAATTTTTTTAACCTTACGTACTAATAAATGAGCATAACTGAATCCAGTCTTTTTGTATACTGCTTTAGTCAGCTGCTTTAAACTCAGATTGCATGCTGGCCCAATGAACAATTTACGAAACAATTTTCTGAGAAAATTTACCAAGTGGGATAAAACTTAAGAATAAATGATAACTATCTAGTTTTCTCCCTCTGTTATATTAATTTTTTGACACCTAAATAAAAAAAAGTAAGCTTGTATGTAAAAAATTATAAACTTCTTTATATCTTACTATAGCTTGGCACTTGACAATGTTTCGATTCAGATGAAGTCTGAAGCCTTAGATAGAAACTATTAGAAACTATCTTCATCACAGACTGTAGATGCTTATGATCAATCGGGCCTTTTTCTGTTGAAATTTCAACTGTGAAAAAAAGCCGTCCAGATATAAATGTATTTCTAAACAAATTGATTATTCCTAGTGCAAAAATTCATAACTGATCTTATTCATTTTTTGACGAGCAAGAATACAAGTTAACAAAATCTGTATCTTCAAATCTTTGAATAAAATTAAATCGCATCGTAAATTAATTACCTCCATTTATAGATTTACTAGTGCGTTCTTCATGTATACGTTTTTAATGAAAATGAAAATAAACTCGGAGTCCATGTAACTAAATCTTGAAATCTTTTCAACACAGTATTTGCATTAAGTACATAATTAAAATGTCTTCGCGGGCTACCATATTGAGACCATGGGCTTAAGTATCGATCCAGTTCATAATCAGGACAGCTAAAAGCTTAGGTGGCAGGTCGCCTAGGCCACCAGTTTCCAAAGAAGTCAGCTAAATTTTCTCACTTGCAAAAATTAAATACAGATATTTTTAGCTTTGAATTATGAATATCTTGACTTATAAGCAGGCAGTCAAATGTGACGATAGTCCAGGATGCCGAAAATGCTGGAGGTGGAGCTGTTTATAATATTTCCTGTGAAAACATTTTACTGCTTTATCAAAATCCATTCTATAATGTCTCACTACATTTACAATCTGCATTTCTAAAACATTTTCGCTGTAAATGATGTGCAGAGATTTTTACAGACATCACTGAGTCATCCTCAATCAGCTCGGATTGTAATTTCAAGAGAAACTTCGGGATAAGCTTGAATTAAATCTGACTAAAAAAAAAACATTTACCATTAATTACTACGCAGCTCACTACATTCATGTTTTAATATAAAGTTAGATCAAAGGAATTTGAAAACTTAATACTTTTGATAATAAGTAAATTCTTGCTATTTCGAAATCTAAAAGTAGTCCAGCCAAATGACTAAGATAGCCCCCAAAAAATCCTACGACCTATACAAAAAATTTTACTCAAAAATAAAACAATCTAATATTTTTGTTGCACCAAAAAAATTACTCTTTCGTCCCCCTCTTTTTATTTATTTATTTATTTATTTTTATTACTTTTTTTAAAGATTTCCTCTTGTTTCATTAAAGGTATGATATGATCTTGCTTGCTGAAGGCGTTAAATGTGAAATATTTTATTTCAACCATATCACGATTTAATCCCATCTGTAAAAATCTAAGTTATGCTTTCAATCTGCACACTTTTCTCTTTCAATGTACACTGCTCGACATTGAAAATGCAACACCGAGAAGGAGTGGTCAGAAAGTGATGAAATTTGGAAAAAAGACAGAGACAGCAAACAGCAATAAGTGATCTTTATTTCAAAATGATAGTCAGAATACAGAACGAGAACCGCGTCGGCTCAGTAGGATGTAGGACCACCGCGGACAGCGATGCACGAAGAAACACGTCTGGGGCTTAGAGTCAATAAGAGTGGGGATGGTGTCCTAAGGGATGGCTCTCCATTCCCTTTCAACCATTTGCCACAGTTCGTCTTCTGAACGAAGTAAAGGCAGAGTCTGCAAACGGCGTCTAATCATATCCCACACATGTTCCATTGGTGACGGGTCAGGAGAGTACGGTGGCCAGGGAAGCATCTGTATACCTTGCAGAGCATGTTGGCAGATGCGAGCACTGTGTGGTCGGGCGTTATCCTG
>KK117881.1:964120-978289 GCA_000611955.2 Stegodyphus mimosarum
ATGCGAGCACTGTGTGGTCGGGTGTTTTCCTGCTGAAAAATTGCATTAGGCAGCCCCTGAAGGTAGGGAATTGCCACCGGCCGCAGTACATTATCGAAGTATCGTTGAGCCGTCATAGTGCCTGAATACGAACTAGAGGTGACCTGGAATCGTAGGCAATAGCGCCCCAAACCATTATGCCACGCTGTAGCGCGGTGGGGCGTTCCACAGTTACTGCCGGATTAGATCTGTCTCCACGTCGAGCCACACACGTATGCGGCGACTGCACGACGTTTCGGCATTCTGTCATCCACATCGCTCCAGTCCGCCACCATTCTAAACGTTGGCGTCTATGCTGTGAAGTCAATGGTAGTCTTCATAACGGACGCCGAGAGTGCAGGCCACGTTCAACCAATCGACAGGAAATGGTTCTCGTCGACACGGGAATATCCAGGGTATCTTGCACATGCTGCAGAATCGCGGTACAAGTGACTTGCGGGACCGCCACAACTTGTCGACGGATGCGTCGATCCACGCGTGCTGACGTCACTCTGGCTGCACCTGCACCCCTTTTTCTTTTCCCACATTCCCTTGTTCCAACCATGTTCGCCATAGCCGATGCACCGTGCTCGCATCCATGTGGGTATCAGCTGCGATCTGACGTAAGGATCAACCCGCCCTTCTCAGTCCGATCACCATACCCCACGTAAAATCGTCTATCTTCTGGAAGCGCCTTCGTTGACGGCGGCCTGGCATTCTCTCCTATTACACGTATCCTCCGGGACAAAAAACAACTTTCTTCGATAATTCGTCGGGCAGAAATAACGACACGAATATTGCCCATTCTGCACGTTCCTTCCCTTATATCTTACTTCACGTGCTTCGGAGAGCTGCACATTTGACATCATTCGCATAACTGAGTGACGTGCGTCTACTCTAAAATTTGCATAAATTTCTGACCACTCCTTCTTGGTGTTGCATTTTCAATGTCGAGCAGTGTATATCGCGGTGGGTTGCATGAATTAAAGACTACACAACCTAGCCATTTCGCAGTTACTTTTGGTCAGCTACTGGTTAAACTGTTACTGTGCAAGAGAGCTTGTACCTTAGCGGAAACTAACTAAAATGTATAAATAGTAACAGAAAGTAAAGCATATTTAAAAAATTTGTTTGCAATTCCAACTTTGGCTAACAAAAATTGAAAGCAAAATGCAGTTTTAAACCTATTGCCCCCTGAAATTTGAATAACGTGTATTAATTATTTACAATCACGATCCTAGGTATTGAAAAATCAAAAGAACTTTTCTCCCTGGAAGGATCTCTTACCTAGCTATTACCTCACGTATTGTATTAAGTAAGAGTCACTTAGCAATAAATCTGTTAAGCTTCAATTACAAAAGTTCTGCTTAAGTTTACTTTAGGAAATAATATTTGCAAAGACACCGTAAGCTTCTGATAAACAGATTGAGCTCAGAACTAACCAATGAGCCCAATCGGTCAACTACATTGCTACTCATTTTTAATATATGTAAGTAATTTTAGAGACATTGTTAAAAACTGTAGTACCCTTGTATAATGCAATATGAAAGACCTCGAGAGAGAAGCCTTGCCGGAAAATAAGATTACAGGGGCAAATCTATGTAACGTTGAGGTAAACGGCTATCTTGCCAAATCTGCGTGATAGCGCCAAGCTGGCGATGGTTTGGGCGACTAATTTTTGTTGCCAAATTTGGCAAGAAATCGTCGAATATAGTCAAACTTTGCGATCATTTGGGGACATTTTAGTCCAGTCCGTGTATAACTGTAATTGGTACTGTAACTGAATAACTGCAATTGATCTCTGAATGTAACTCTAACCGTATCCAACCTTATATGTAACTTTAACCGCATATGCCTTCCAGTAATTTCGGGAAATGAAGGATACTGGATTACTGGTACTGGATACTGGATTGAAGGTAATGCCTATTTCTCGGCGGCCTGGAGAAAACTAAGGATGGAAAGAGAATTGGTTTACCAGTTTTTTAGTTCAGAGTTAGATCTCCGCGCGAGCTTCGCTCTTTACATTCGCTTTGTATTGCGTTCTGTTTAACGTTCTTAGTAGTTTAAAGTGGTAACTACTGATTGTGCTCTGCCATACTGGGGAGAGCTTAAGAGTACTTTTGTAGAAAGTTATAGAACTGTAATTTGTTTCTTTTGTGAAAATAAATTTTATCAAGCTCTTATCGGCTCTGAGTGCATTCAATCCATTACGAACCCGTACGCGCGCAACAGAAAAGAAAGAAAAGGCGAAGAGAAAGAATTGAGTGTGACATGGAAGCACACAGCTGATCAACGTTTACGTTTACACAACTGATCAACATTTACGTTTTTATATTCGCTATATTATTTATATTTAGGATGTAAATTGATTAAATTATTACTGCTTGGAAATGTTTAAAAAGGTTCACAATTTTATGTCAATTCCTTTGCTGCTCTGACGTGTTTATTCACAACGTTTTCACGAAGTGTTAACACACAAAAATTCTAACACCCGGAATACTAACACTAGTTTCAGTATTTGAAAACAAACAAAAGTATCGAAATGCTTAATATAATTTTTCATTGTTTTGAAGCTGAAGATGACAATCTGGAAAGCAATTTAACATGGAATTCTAAGTTTTAAGTCTTGTATTTCGGAAAAAATTTATAAAATGCTATTTTGTGAATATTAAGTTTCCAATAATACAATCGATAGGATGTTATAAGCCTTATTATTATAATCTCATTTTATGATTTACGTTCTGCGAAGTATTTTGATGTTTGCTTTAAGACACACTTAGGTCCAAATTTATCTTTGCGTACCCAAAAATAATATTTCATGAAATATCCAATCGATGTAATTAAAAAATATGCTTTTTCCATTAATTAATTAATTAATTGCAGTAAGTAAATTAATTGCATAGATGCTAATTCAGCATCACATCGTACAGTAATTTAGATTTTAATCTTTATTGAAATTATAGGAGTGTAGGTATAACAGATAATTTTGTAATTAAAACAGCTATTGTTTAAATAAAACAGTGTATTTTATGTACTGATACAGCCAAATGATCTTAAAGTGTCACAAGAATCTTTATATTCTGTTGAATGGTTTATATGATTGTGACAAAGTAAACGAAGGCCATCTACATAAGGCAACTAATGCCTTCTTGGAGAACTTTCCAAAAGAAAACTGGCTATCATTCACTTGACACAATTTTTAAAAAAAGCTATGTAATCGTCTTTGTAGACGCCCGTTCGCTGGTATTTGAAACTGAGTCGAACTACCATTGCTTTCAGGTCATATGCACTGTACTCGGTCATTAGTGAACTATTTTCCAACTTATTCACGAACAATAAGTTATAATCAGACTGTAAGCAGAATGTTTTGTTTCGATGTGATTGAAACAAAGCAGAGATATATAATGCTTATACATCAAACTCTCTGGTTCATAAAATACATTATTTATATCATTATTGTTACTTTTATTCTGTGATAAATATGCATTCTGATGTCGCTAGTAATTTACATAAAATTACTTAGAGTAATTTAAAAATAATATCTGTAGAGGTACACTGAGTTTTTAATGTTACATTTGTTAGTTCCGTGTTTAATTACTTAAACATTCTCATTTAACGCGTAGCACCAAATGTAACTAGTTAACTTTTGAAATCCATCAACACTTGCATATAAAAAATTTCCGTCTCATTTTTTCTGTGGTATAAGAAAAAAAAGTGCATCTTTAGTTCATCTCAGCTATCTGTTATACGGATAAAAAGAAGCTGTCTTACAAAACTGTTTCAGTTTAGGTTTCGATTTCAGAGAGACTACGCTGAAGCAACTGCTTGGTGGCGGGAGCTATTCTGCTTTTGTGGATGAATCCTTGTTGCCTACCCACCACGTGCGCGCATTCTTTGTAAAAAGCAGACATTGGGATCTGTTGTGTCGGGCGCCCCCTCGTGCAATCCTCGAGATGGTATCGATGCCAGGCACGCTCTGCAGGTGTGCTGGTATGTTTGCGTTCTGCATGGTTACCTCCACCCTTCGTTACACATAGGCACGTATTTGTGAAGGGGGCTTTGTGTCTGTCAACACCTGTACCTGACTTTCAAATCGACGGAATGCCACATTTCTTAGGGGCTCCTTCTGTGGGCGGTTGTTTGGTCTGACTGACCCTACAACATTAACCTTTTCCCCTTTCTGACACTTCGCTATAAATGGTGGGAATCGATCTCCTTATTTCAGGAAAGGAACGCCATGGAAAGCATTTTTCTGCTAGATATTCGCTTTTATAAGCTTTTTTCTAAAAATGAAAATATTGCTCCAAGGAAAAATATTAGATTTTTATTTGTGCACGATATTATCTGCAGCTTTTTTTGAATTAAGTTGCTCAATCGCAAGCAACCTTTTCATTTTTTGTATTATGTGTTTCACTGATATAAATATCTGAATGATGAAAATGCTGCCTTTGGTATCAAATGGTTAACCCGTATTATATATGTAAATGAATATTAAGAAATGAGTAAACTTATTTATAAACTTCTGTACTTTATATGCGTATATGATCGAGAAATATTTTGTTGTCTAATATATAACAGCAGTAGTGTCTCAAAGTTACGTAATAATTTATTCCAAGACCGAGGACATTGTTCGAGACAAATGCTTTTTTATACAAAACGTTAATATAGAAAGGTATCATACCAAAAACATTAATTTTCACCAGTTATAATGGACACCATATTTATTTGCAATTAACAAAATATTTCATCAGTATAAAATTACAATTTATGTTTATTCGATGTGCTACAAAGGTTAATAATAATTACAAGTATATGTAATTTACCCGATAATTATAAAATCGGACGATCTTTCTGGACTGAAAGAGTTTTCGAAAGTGAGAACGCACACAGATCTTCTTTTTTCTCAGGCTTCTCATAACAGACCAGAATATGTTGTAGCTCTTTCCTGGTTGTGGTTGCTCCTCACAGGCCGCTAAAATTAACGTCTCGAGTATCTTCATCCTGTTTGCAAAGCTACTTAAAATAGTGTTGACTATAAACTCTTATAACACTTTCTGTAGTGCTGTAGTTCCTGTAAAGCTGGATGTGAGTTTAGGATTTCTAAAATATATTCAGCACTGAATTCCAGATTCATGTCTTTTCGTATTACAGTTACTTCATCTATGAAAGGAAACCTACAAAATCACCCCCGATCTCCAAAAATCCCTATTGCTACAGGTCGAGCGTCATAAGTGGTCAAGCGACACAATAGTCGAAACAACGTAGGTCAGAGTATTACTGTATAACATTGACTGTACGTATGTGATTTCCTTGTTTGCTTCGTGGGATTATTTTAGTTTCGAGAATGGAGAGGCTTTAAAAAGATACGCAAAGGTGGATCATTTGCAGACGTTAGTGCTGTATAGACAGACATCTTAGCACTTTTAAGTACTCAGGATACATAAAGCATGTTCCTAACAGGGAAAAACAATATTGCCCCGCAGATCATCATCTCAGCAGATAAACTGTTCATAGGGATTCAAGTTTCCTTTCTAACACAGCCTGAAACATAAATATCTCGAAATTTTAACTCTTTCCTTATTCGGAAGACCCTCACATCTACTGTAGAAATAAAACTGTGCAGAGCTCTCAGTTTTCGTACAGTGTGATGTTTCCCATGTAAATTCATGTGACTGATGATGAATTCCCAAACATCCATTACGCTATCGCGATTCATCAGAGCAAGCTTACACTGAATAGCACATGCCCTGTGATTGTTGCTTAAGATGACTCTCGATTAACAAAATTCAAGAAGAAACGTAAAAAATGAAGGTATTTATTGAGATTCCTCTGTCTGAGCTAAATAGACACATCATTGTTTCACGTTGTAGGATTTACTATCTATCTCTTGTGTGAAATCTGCAGATTAGTGACTGCACAGAGGAAGTGTTACCCTTTATTACACTCTTTATGAATTTGCAATGCGTCAACTCGACGTTAACACACTACGCCTCTACTTGGGCGGTTACTGAAACAGTAAGAACCAAACTCAAAATTTGAAGATATTAACAAGTAGTAGAATTACGCTACAGAGCTCAGACTATCCTGTTTCCTAACACAGCGTTGATAAATTTAGTGGCAACAAAATAACAGCTGTTACGCCACGTTTAACCAGCAATAAGACGAAGCTCGTGCTAAGACGAAGCTCGTGCTACAACACGCACGGAGTTTTCCCAGACTCTCTAACTTTCCCTTCTAGAACTTGACATTTAAGCTTTTTCTCCCACTGGTAGAATTTGTATTCTTTCATGAGCGCTACCCGATTTAAATATTCTCGCAGTGACAATTAGGGGAATGAAGGCTTATAGGAAAGGACTTCAAATTAAATTTAACTGATTATTTAAAATAAATATAAATCTCTACAACTTACTTAGAATATCCTAAAAAACGACTGCAACTTAGTAACTTTTTACCGATAGATTGCTTAGAAGAGTTTGCATATAGTTTTGTATGTTCCAACTTCAGATGCTTTTGTAGCTTTTAAAATTCCTAACAAATTATTTGAAGGTGTGCCTAATTTAATGAATAAAATTATTAGCAGCGTATGGGTAAGTTTTATCATTTGGGGAGGGGACGTGGAATTACGCTCTTTAAACGGGGTGAGCATTATTTAGGTTTGGATTAAGCAGTTAACCAATATTATAATAACTGATTTATAAACTTTTACCAAGGAAAGTAAAAGACATGATGAATTCTCCGTTAAATATATAAAAATATAACCTGAAAAAAATAGCGCTGGTCAATACAAAAACCAAAATGAAGGTCCATTATAGAAAAAAACAAAACTGAAAAGGCTTTAAAAAATGGAGCGAAGTCCCGGGAAAACTACAGTTGTCAAAAAGGATTTGTAGTTTCTCATTTGAGAGAGAAACCGCCCAGTCGGAAAAATTTTAATGGCCCTGAATACCGTGTCGATGAGCCCGAGTTCGAATCTGGGAGCAGGCATGGATGTAAACTGTCTGTCCCTTCATAAGGAGGCAACGATATCACACCTGTTACGTGCCTCCATAATAAAGTGACCACAATGCCTGTAATGGCTAATGCCCGCCATTTGAAATATATATATATATGTTTAAACTTGTAATATATATATGTTTAAGCTTGCAGTAGTTACTTAACTTTCAGAATGACAACTGAAAAAGCTGCAGGAACTAGACAGGAGAAGGGTTAAAAGAACCCTTTATTTAACTCTTTAAAAATTCACAAGGCGTCGACTTGACGCTAACAGACTATGCCTCGCTCGGGCGGTAACTCAACTAACAAGAATTAAACTTATAATTCAAAAGTATTAACACAACAGTAGACTTTTCCCCAGGGCTCAGATAATCCTGTTACCTAAAACCGCGTCGAAGTCTCGTGGCAGTAAAATAATAGCAGTTACGCTACTTTAGCCAGCAATAAATGCAGAAACAGAAGCTCACGCTACAAAGGTACTGCTTGCCCATTCTTTTCTTTTCGTTTTCGAGCTGAGTATTTAAACCTTTACTTTTAATGGTAAAATTTGCATTTCTTCACGCACGCTACCAAATTTAAATATTCTGGCATTGACAATTAGGGAATGAAGGCTTATAGGATAGAAAGCATGAACTTAACTGGTTAGTGAAAATAAATATAAATCCCTACAAGCTTATTTTCAATATAAAGCGAATTTTTATCTTTGGGGGGGAGGGGTTAATACTGATGTGCTAGATATTTTATTATGTATTTTTCTCAATGTAGGGTAATGTAAACTAAAATTTTATTTACATGTATAAGTGAGGTTCTGTGTATAATGGGGGTGTGTATTTTCATTAAAAATACATTTAAATTTTGTTCGCGAGAAGTTTAAAATTGAAAATGTTAGGTAAAATTTATTTGAGTTTAATAATAAAATTTATTTGAGTTTAATAATCAATAAATTGAGTTATTTGAGTTTAATAAAATTTATTTGAGTTTAATAATTTAACACATTTTTTACCCAGAAATATTTTAAAGAAAAGAGGTTTGTTGAGCAATATGAGATTAAGATTTTAAAGCCTGCTTGCTTCATACATGAAAAGCAAATCACGAAGCTCTCTAACGTGCAAGTGTGAAAGAACAGTGAGACATAAAATGTAGTACCTCCAAAATCACACAGGAATTTTTAAGCGCTTAAACTGCGAAGTGATCGAAATCCTACTGTTTTTAACAAGTAGTCAAATGCTTTAAAGAAATAAAAAAACTAGAGAGAAAACATTTAATTTAGTAAAGACACCAATTTTTGCTTCTTAAATTGAGGAAAATTGATTCTATTAAATATAAGTGAAAAGATCTAGTATAGTTTGGCAAAATGTCTCATTATTAATCTATATTTTCTGCGTGCCTTTTCAGATAATTAGAACCATAATCGGGAATGTATATTTGACAGTTTTTAGAAAAGTTTACTGTTTTTTCACATAAACTAATTTATGAGACAAATTATATGAGAATTGTTGCTTAATACGCTTTCTAAGGTTTGTGTTAGTAGAACCTATTGCATATGATGGGTTCGAATATTGAAGATTAGGTGTTGATGGATTATTAAAAATGTTTAAACAAATATACTACACTTATATGAGTAATAACATAAGTACGTAAGTAACATATAATTAGACTTTTTTTAGGAAACGTTTGCTATTTAGATGAGGGTAGTTTAACAAAGTTTTATTTATTTTATTTTTATTTATTTTACAAATGCCAAACATTAGCGCTTACGCCATTAGTTCATGTCCTCATACCGAGAAAGTGCAATACAGTTATTTAAATGTGTAAAAATCGTAGGCTGATTGGAATCACACAAAGTACAGTTTGGGGAATTCACCACTCCAATTCTGTAGAGGTGGTCTCGCAAATAGTCATGTGCGGTCAGACGTCTGAATAGGGCTACGGGTGTCTTTTTTGGTAAACTGGGAACTAAAGTTATCTCTTTCCCCAGAATCCTCCAACTCTTATCCATAGCACGACAAATTTAAGTTAATGTTCTTTAATATTGAATGGAATTTCTTTATAAAATAGATAGACTTTTATTAGAAAACTGTTGCCAGATTCCAAATGAAGTTCTTTAAAGTATAACATATTTCTTTCAAAATACTGTTTCCAAATTCAGTAATGAAAATTCTTCATAAGGTAGCTTTTTAATACTTTATTTTTCAATATAATCTCTTTGTACCTAGATACACTTTTCAAGTCCTTTAATAAGCAGCGCTATACTCCTGAAAAAAGTAATCATGAGAGTTGTCCTCAAAATGTTAAATAACGGTTCCTTTGATAAATCATTATTAAATCTCTTTTGACGTATGTTGGATCTCAATTCAATTTTATAAAATACTTAAATACACTGACGTTTGTGAAAATTGCAACACCATGAAGGACTTACGCGAGTGAGCTGAAATTTTCAGGAAATGCAAAGTAGCGCATGATATGCAAATGATTAGAATTGCAAATCCGTAGCGCATGCGTATGCTGAGCAGCGCCCTCTGAACGGCTGATGGATCCGAATAAATAGACGGCTGTAGCGAGGCGTGTATGGTTATCTGCTAGTGGTAAACGTTAACTCAATCTGTACTTATGCCTCGTCGACGAAAGAGAGCGAGATTTGAACAACTTACAGAGTTTGAACGAGGGAGAATCATCGGCCTTCGTGAAGCTGGATTGTCGTATCGTGCAGTAGCCTCTCGTGTGCAGCGTAACAGCAGCACAGTGATG
Source organism: Stegodyphus mimosarum (assembly GCA_000611955.2). Classification (NCBI taxonomy): domain Eukaryota; kingdom Metazoa; phylum Arthropoda; class Arachnida; order Araneae; family Eresidae; genus Stegodyphus; species Stegodyphus mimosarum. The sequence goes on from KK117881.1 coordinate 973,880, forward strand.
CGCGTTTGGAAGCAGTGGACGGACGAGTGTCGGACAACTCGGAAATCCGGGAGTGGACCCCGAAATGTGACGTCAGCTCGCGATGATAGACACCTGGTCCGCATGGCGCGGACGGACCGTACAGCTTCCTCTAGACAATTGGCAGCACTGTGGTCAATAGCTACAGGTGTTTCATTGTGTGCTTCATCAATTCGTAGACGTCTGCTGCAGTGTGGACTGCGCGCACGGACTCCTTTATACAGGATCCCCCTAACGCACGACCATCGCCGCCTGCGGCTACAATGGGCCAATCAGCATAGAGACTGGCGTGCTGATTGGCAGCATGTCGTGTTTTCTGACGAATCCCGCTTTAATTTGTGGTACCATGATGGCCGCATTCGTGTCAGACGCTATGCCGGTGAACGCCACCTTCCGGAGTGCATTATCGAACGCCACAGTGGACGAACACCCGGAGTTATGGTCTGGGGCGCCATAGCATATCATAGACGATCTCAATTGCTACGAATTGTGGGCAATCTGAACAGCAACCGGTATATCCGTGAAGTTCTACAGCCCGAAGCTGTTCCCTTCCTTCAAAGCTTGCCAGGCGCTGTATTTCAACAGGACAATGCCCGCCCTCATACTGCTCGGATTGTTAAATCCTTCTTTGCAGCGCAGCAGGTACAGCTTCTTCCTTGGCCTGCGTGTTCCCCGGATATGTCGCCAATTGAACATGTGTGGGATGTCATTGGTCGGCGTCTTGCTCGTGATCCTCGTCCTGTTGCGTCTGCAGACGAACTTTGGATACGCGTACAAACGATATGGAATGCTCTTCCTCAGTCAGACATTCAAACTTTGTTTGACTCCATGCCACGTCGTGTAGCAGCACTTATTGCGGCGCGTGGTGGCCACACAAAATACTGATTCTGATCTCTTGTTCTTGTTTGTTTGCTTTGAACATTTAATCATTTATTTGTACCACTACCACTCAACTGTGTATTAAATTGCATTCAATTATGACGATTCCTTCTTGGTGTTGCAATTTTCACAAACGTGAGTGTAGTTTAGAAAGCTGTTTCCAGATTTCAAATTGAAATTTCTTTAAAATGTAACGTATTTCTTTCAAAATACTCCTTAAAATTTAATAATGATAGTTCTTTATAACGCAGTTTAAAACTTTTAGAAACATTTTTTTCTAGGATTTGTAAAGAAAGTTCTTTATAATGTAGTTTGAAATTTTTCGAATACTGTTGTCAAGCTCTAGAATGTAACGAAATTGAGAGGCTTTCTGAACCAGATTGTTACATCGTCCAGAAAAAGTTTTGTTCTCTAACGCAGAATGCTTTTCTCCAAAAAGCACTGAATAGAAAAGAATTGAAAGTAGCTCTGTCGACTCCAATTGACAGATGTTAACCAAACCCGCGAACAAGATCTTTGCTTGGTTCATTGAATCCGGGATATAATAGCTCCTTTCGCTCTATTTTCCCCTCTAGCAGAATCACTGAATATTAATGAAGCAGTGAGTACGGTGAAAGTGATTGTGAGGTTGCCCAACCCCTCTGTTCATCAGTAAGTACACACAAAACGGTTAGAGCTCATATATTACCGCCAGAGAGAATCAGAAGTCTTTACCCGCTTTCGGGGAGAAACCTTTTTCGAAAAATATTATGAATTAATGGCATGAATTCAAATTAAATTCATATCATTTCCTCGACAAATTTGTTTTATGAAATATAACATTTTCAAATAAGATCTTTCACAATTAGTAAACACCGATGAACATTTGATACGAATGAATATTTCATGCGAATGATCTTCATAGCTATATACCTGGATCTACACTGAAAAATTGGGCTTTAAATGGGAGCTGAATGTTTAGTAAATATGAGTCATAAAATGAATAATTAGTACCAAGATATATTATTAAGATGCAGTAGCTGTCTAGAGAAAAGAAGTTTTGAAAGTTTAGGTTCAAAATAGTAGAATATTATCTGCTTTGGGAAGATACCTTCATGGAAAACTTTCTAAGGAAAATCGATTTGTAGTCATACTGTACACGAGGAAAGCCAAGAGAAACCATGCAGCCAGCCGTTCAGTCGCAAGGAACTGAATCCCGGAAGAATTACGGGAAGCACTCTCCTTTTCTGGTTCTCTAGCACAAGAAAGTAATAATTAAGTTCAATAGTCATGTAGTTCAAATTACTTTTTTGAATAATCTTGTGCAATTAGGTCTTGTAATTTCGATACCTGCTTCCCAAAGTTCTTTTCAAAATTATAAAAATGTTATTTTAATAAATAAATAAGCCTTTCTTAAAATTTTTCTGCTGAGAGTCTTTTTTAAAATTTATAGTATCCTTTTCGTTGACTCAGTAAAACATACTATGTTTTTATTTTCAGAGGCAAAATTATAGTAGTTTTATAAGAATTTATATTGAAAACTGCTATTGTGGAATACCTTGTTTTTCCTAACAGAGTTAAAAGAAGACGCAAGGAATAATGATACAATACTAGACAGAATGGAAGAAGCAGAACTCTCTCGCATGAAGATTAAAGTAATAATATTATGCTTATATTATGATACATGTAAATGATCTAATGATGTTCTTTCCGCCGAAAAGATGGGTTTAAATTAATAGAATTTATAATTTTATTTTCGCGCTAGCTTTGCAAGTGAAACGTCAAAACATTTTAATTTCTTTGCAGTTTCACTTATCAGTATTTATCATATTGTTATTCTATTGCTGCAATATTATATACTATTTATGCTCATGATTCACTACTATTACAGTTGATAAAGTCAACGGTAGTCCTCCTTGAGTACCCGACAAAACGGGGACCTGGCACAAAAACTTTCGTGGCTTCAGTGTGGAGCCTGAACCTATGTCAATTAGCCTTAGAAGGTCTTATATGAAGGTATATCTTACTAGGCAGACATACCTTTGTAGAATTCCCTCACTTTTACTGTGTAAATGAGATGTCGAAGAACCTAGTGAACTGTTAAGCGAATTATCGCTTAGTTCAAAGAATAAGAGCGTAAACTCAAGAAGGGTTAATTAACTAACTGTATCTAACTAAGCGAGTTAGCCGAAGCTAACACAGCTTTAAAGTAGTTGGCCTGTACTCTTAAATTAACCGGTGAACTATCAAAAGGCACGCAATAATACGGCCGAGTGTAACAACAGCTTAAAGAGACGTAGCCCAAAGGCAAACGCGCTTCTCAGGATTCCTAACTTCTCTCTCTCGAAGTCAGTTGAACTTTCTTTTAATACTATCTCTTCCTCATTTGCATTCAACGCATTTCTAAAAACTCATTCTGGCATGAAGTTGTAAGTTGAAACGAGATAAGATAGGAAAGGTGAGCTAAATTAAAATAACTGTTATTAATTAAAATATACCTTACACCTTGACAATTTATGATAAATAATTTGCTAATTAATTGCACTAAGTATTTTAGAGATGTCTGGTTAGTGAGATGGCCTTTAAAAACGTACTATCAATCTTAGGCAATTAGACCTCTGCCAAAAATCCTCACAGTTGATTAGCTGCAATTAAAACTCGTTATATATCAAAGGTATGGCAATTCAGTTAGTCCAAGGTTTAGCTATAAAACTTGTAAACTTTATGCAAATACGATACGCATTTCTGTAAAATATGTGTAGATTACTATACCTACAGTTAACTCCTAATTATCTGAAGGCGTATTAACTAGGTCTTGTTTAAAAAAAGTTAAGTTTGTTTATTGCGAAACCGTGGAAACGTAATTGTAAGAAACCGTTAAAGTAAAAGAAAACCCTCCATGGAAAATACAAAAAGGAAAAGGAAAATGCGTGGGAAAACAGCTGTGATTGCAAATGATGGTCATTGTTATTTACAACTTAATTTCTTAATTTATAATGATATTAATTTCATTATTTACGAAGTGATCCTTTTGTTTTGAATACTAATTTGAGTCGGCAAATAAACTTATTTTTCGTATCAAACTTCTTGAACCTACAGGTAAATTGTTAGAAATATTTTTCTCTTAATTGTAATGTGGATTATTTCTGTAGCGTGGGTGGAAATTAACTCCCTTTAGAAAACTGTTTATAACTTTTTTAATGCTTAACCAATTTTCATGAAATAAAAAGCGTTTTGTTCCTTTTAATGCAGGAATGTATTACATGATATTTCATTTATGTCATTATAGGTATCAGTGGGGGACTATGGCCCAACGTCTAACCTAGTGTGAGCGGGCTCAGGTTGCATCTCAGTACGAAGTATGACAGTCCATAGTCAAGTACAGAGGTTGTGGCTAAGTGTAAAAGGACGTAATATCTGGTTAGATGAAAAATCACAAAGAATTGCCATGCGAAGCTAGTAACTCAGGTTCTGTAGCAGATATTAGGAGAAGTGGTCGCTCTTTGGCATCCAGGAAGGAGGAAAATGTGATAG
>KK117881.1:982698-1003183 GCA_000611955.2 Stegodyphus mimosarum
GGGAAAGAAGGGTGGGAGACCCTCGGACCCGTCTTCTCGGGGTGCCTTAAATCAAAATTGGGGTTGGAACTTGGCAAAGTCGTACTATCACCTGTATGGTGCTCAAGGCCATTGCCAACATCAGGTGCAATGTTAGCCTCCTTGCCCCTATGAATTCCGTGATCTTGTTCTATTGTTACTGTCGGACAAGTGAGATAAGTCACAAGCACAACACAACAAATATTACTTTTGTAAAATAAAAAAAGTTAGACTTAAAAAAAAAATTCTAAAGTAAAAAAAAAAAAAAAAATATTGAAAAAACACTTTTGTAAAACTTAAAATGTAGAAAGAAAGGAAATGGAAAAATAAAATCTGTGTGCGTATAACAAAAAATGTGGAGTGAAAAATAATGTATTTATTTCGGTAAAGGCGAGAAGAAAGAGGAAATAAGGAAAATCATGTTTGTAACATAAGGAAATGAGAACAGAGAAATTAAAAATGTGGAAAAATTTTACACTTAAAACAGCAAAAAATACGTTTAAAGTAATGCATTCGTTCCCCGTCGCGGAAACGCAAAGGCATGAAATGGTTTGGGCACACTGAACAGAATTGCGCATGCTGAGTCCTTCAGCCTAGTAGCAACATAGTTGTTTTCATTTTTACAGAAGGTCAGACGAAAGGCTTTTTGAAATATCTGGCTGCGGCTCCGAGACTACCAAGCTTCATTCAGACGACGGTTCTGTCGACATAAAGTTCTGTGGTTTAAGGCATAAAAGTTCTGAAGTCCATTCACACTTGTTTAGCACCGTTTAAGCCATAGTCAAGCAGGCGAAGGAAAGCTGCATATGTGTAAATGTGTAGCTGACTCAGCGAAACCGTCGACCAATGTTTGCTTCGCCGTGATTGGTCGGCTATTATTTCAAGTGGCGTAACATTGAAATGTTGGAACATTTAGGCAAAATCCTTAAACCAGTTTTTCTGACGTAATAAGTTCTGACTGCCTAGCAGCGGAGCTCGGCTTAGACTACTTACGATTTTAAAACCACCTTGTGAATGAAGCTTGATGCGGGAGGTTGCGTGTTCGAATCCCAGCTTTTTAAAATTCATGGAAACGATATTGCTATTAAAACAAATAATGGAACCAATTAGAAATAATTAGATATTAATAATTAAAAACAATAGCAGGTTAATAATCAATAATAATTACTTATTAATTAAAATAACTGCATATTAAATAATTATAAATAATGAAGGAAAATTAATTAAAACTGATGTTATTCCAAACTCGTGGTTAAAGAAACCATTGCCAAAAAACGAGAAAAATCGATGTTGCCATAAAATAAAAACGAAACTTTAAAAAATCCGAGTAGATCCAAGATGGCTTCATTGACATCACTTCAGGGTGTACCGTGATCCAAAATGGCGGTGATTTAGGCCTCGCCCTCTTATAGCCTCGGAAGTCTCCCGAACACCCACTGTTACTACTGGTAGCAGAATTGTAGGGTGAAAAAATTCTGTAACTTCTCCTTTACAAATATTTATGGTAGTATTAGGTTTTGAATGCATCTTTTTTTTTTCTTTTATTACCTTCAATTTGGGCACCCTGCATTATTTCACCTTACTTTTCTAATATTAAATGTACTAGTTTTTATTATTATTATTTTATTTTGTGCTCCGTCAGTATGCAGTACACGGAAAGGCAGGGATGCCCCGTGGGAGACGCTTTAATGTAAACTGGCTCAGATGGGGAAAACCACGAAAAGGTCCATGCAGACAGCCCGTTCGCCGAGACTCGAATCCGTACCCAACTACCAGTGTTTAGTGGCTTTTACCGCTCGGGCAGTGCTAGTGAGCAATGAATTAGCATTAATCTCACTTTGTAAGTTACTTAACTGCAGGTAAAACATTAAGGTTTGTTGAAAAGTGAATAATATTTACATATTGCACAAGCACACGAACCGACAGAATGTTATAATTTTCTTTAATGGCTGTCATTATTATAATATGTATTTCCTACATGTGAATACCTTAAAATTTGCGCACTGGCTAAAAGCTGTTTCGGTCAATTCAGTATCACAAAGAAGTACTTAAAAGCCCAAGTCTTTTAAATAATAAAATTAAAGGCAAATTACTCTTTGTTTCATCAGAGCAAAGAAATCTTGATTTTGAAGTCAAGTGTTTTACATACATTTACGAAATGAAGATTGGATTTGGATTTATTGGGTTCTGAAAATGCACATTAATGCCAATTGCCCAAGGGGAGGGATGCCTGAAAAGAAGGCTTTACTTATCTCACATTTCCTACAAATTTTCTGCTTGCTATTTAGCTCCAAATCATTCTGCATTAAATAAGCCAAATAATAATTTAGAAGTCAAACAACAAAAATCAGCGTTATATTTTCAAATTTTCACAGGACTAGTTTCGACGGTTTTACCAAATTATCATTCTCAGCTGCAAAAGCGCAAATGAACGAGATAAGATATAATGATTAAATAAGAAAATAAGATAAGAAAGCCTGGACAGAAGACAAGCTACTGGCGCCATCTGTTGATGAAACCAAAACTAAAACATAATTTCTTTAAAGGCTGAAGGCAAAGATGGATTGGAATTAGGGTCGTTAACTAGACGAGAAAGATTTTTTTGAATGTGAAATGCCTCTAGAAAATCCAGTTCACCAATGTAAGATGTTTTTTGAATAATTTTGGTAGCAGAAAAATTGAAAGTGTGATTTTCGGACCAACACTGTTGGGCAACAGAAGACTTCTGTGTTTCCTTTTTTCTAACATATGCCTCAATTTTAAGGCTCTCTTAGTTTGGCCAATGTAAACTAAACCACACTGACAAGGAATCCTGTAAACACCCCAAGAATTCATATCCAGAATGGGGTCCTTGAGTCGGAATTTGATTGATGGGAGAATAAACGAAATTTGTTGTTTGACTTCTAAATTAATAATTGTTCGTCGTGTTATTGTACCTTAAAGCAAAATATGTTATCATATTTTTGGCCTCTGATGTTTCGGCCAGATTAGAACGACAATTGAAATTTTGACCATTGCTGGCAGATGTACAAATTTATAAAATCAGTGTTAACTGTACACTGTTTTTCGAAGGAGTAATTTTTCTTTAATGATCTAATGATATGTTATATAGGGTAGCGATAAAGATGTTACAGTGTGCTTTCAAAAAGAAGGTTAATCAACAGCCTTTAAGAAGCATTATCACATAAACCGTTAGGAATAAAATTTCCTCAAGGAAAGATTTTATCCCCATATTATAAGATATCACGTGGTACAAACCTGAAGAGGTACTACATGATTATTTGCTTGGCTGAGTATGAAAAAGCACGAAAGGAGTATTGGGCCAAGAAAAGGGATGCTACAGTTAAGCACTTTCTGAAAGAAACTTCCTCGTAGTCACATCACTACATGAACGCCCCTGAAGCCGGGATTCGAACTTGTTGAATTCCTAGGATTCAGTAGGTTTATTCATTCGCCTAGTAGACTCGTGAATTATTCTTTGTATATGCAAGGGTTATTACTTTGTTGTATCAGTATAATAAAGCAGTTACTGATCATGGATAGCTGTACTCGATCTTTCATATCTAGCTTTAGTATTTTCAAAACTACCAATTCATAGCACCGGTTTGATAACCTCTGCTTGTACTACTTGAACAAGAAGCAAATATGTTTTAAGATAGCTGACTGTTTCATTCCTTCTAATCTGCGGAATATTTAATTTTAGAAGACCAACTTAAAGAAATACGTTAAAATATCCAAAAGGCGTAGGCAGAAAGTATTTTGGATTCAATAAAAGCAATTTAATTTCTTTATGGACAGGGGGGAAAATTCGCCAAATCTTGGTGCCTTTCCCATCTGATAAATGGTCGAAAAGTGCTAACTGCACTATTAGTCTTTTATCATTACGAAGTTCCTACTTCAACTGCAATCGAGCATGACGTGATTTCCAGCAACCCAGCTGCTATTTATGATAATTTTATTTCCCCCTGTGTTAGGATTATGGCCCGTAGGTTAAGAATCCATGTATAGTACAATACAGCATCAACCACACAAGGAGAAATGATTCAGAAAACTTATTTACGTGAATTTCTATTAGAAAGGGAAGAAGGAGTCTACAAACGGCGTTAGGATTGCTTTTCAGTGAGAGTATAAGCTCCCTATTCATGTCTTTAATTGTGCCTAATGAGGGACCACCTGCACCTCCCGCCCCACGAAGAAGGTAGGAGGGGTACTGCGGTTTCTATCTCAATGGGTTCGTGACACCTCCAGTTTGCTTTTACCTTTTGTTAAGAAAATGCGATTTTTTTTATATTCGACGCATAACTCTGTTCAAGTAAAAGATTCAAGCGCAATTTAAATTTGAACTTGAAGTTTTACGCGTATTGAAGTAATATTAATGAAAAAAGTATGACGTAGTAAATGATAATTAATGCCTAATATACCAAGGATTATAAATTTCGGAGTTCTTGAGGTTTGTACCATCTACCTCCTCACCATAAATCTTAAAATAGCGAACCTAAAACTAGATAAGTACACGGAAAGTTATGGAAAAGTTAAAAAGAGCGTTTTAGAAGAAAGAATTTTAAGTACTTTTTTAAATCCCTATGATTTCTTTTAGTATTTTTACATTTTATAATTTTTTGTTAACTGTTTATTTTTTATTTTTTGATATTTTTAAATTCTTCTTTTTATTCTTATTATTTAATGACAGACAACATTCAAATGAAAAGAGTGGAGACGAAAATGATTCAAATTAAGAGGCTGCTTGCCCATATGGTCATAAAATCAGAATATTATCCATAAGCAGGAATTATCCATAAGCAGAAATTAATCTGCGGATTTTGATGTGATTTTTATAGCGAACAAACTGAAAATAATACTACCAAAGATATCTAAGAGAAGTACCTGGGCCTGTTATATGCGTATGAATATCTTAGTTATCCCATTAAATACAAGGAAAGACAGAATGCGAGATAAGGAGAGTAAATTGCTTAGCTTTATTAACAGTTTTGTTAAAGCAGCTGCTTCCAAATTCAGCCAACTGAGAAAAAAAAATTATCTTATTTCTATGTCCTGAATATTCTTAAAGCAGTTTAAATGATAATCAATACGAAACACTAATTTTTTTTTTACTATGAAAATTTTTATGCAATTATGAATATAATGCTTTACAAAAGAAGTAGAAAACAAAGAATTTAATTCTCTCCTCCCCCCAAAATGCTTTGGCCCTGATTTTAATACGTGAATGATTACCTGAAGTGACATAAATAGTAGCATGTGTTCATTGATAGTCATAGGTAGTAACTTAATTTACAAGACTGCACTTCTTTAAAATTTTAAACTTGGTGAACTAAATTAAATTCAAAGGATATGTTAACTGTGAATCAGAGAGATATTTAAGACTCCGAAAATTTGAAATCTGAGCATGATAATCACCGGATGATTGCAAAAGCCAATAATTTAAACAAATGACAAAATAAATTAATATACCGGGATATAAAATCTACTTGTAGTTATTTTTTGCTCCTTTTTTATTGTGATAATTTTCATACGAGGTTTGTTTTATATAACGTTATTTCTGTGGAGATTTTGGAACATCTCTCTTTTATTAGTTATTTTTAATAATATTAGTACTTTGCATTTGAGGGGAGGAACTTTTAATGTGCTTTGAACATGATTTTGATGAATTTAATACATATCTGTATCATACCCATGTCCAAGATTATCTTTTCATGCATGTAATCACAGATTTCTCAGAATTTGTGAATTTGCGTGAAATAACGCATAACGTCATAACACATAAGAAAAAAAGAAAAAAAAATAAGAGCACTGCATATGATATAAAACTGTAGCATGAAACAATAGAAACGGTTGTCTGCATTGCTTCCATGACTGCCTGCCGATGATTTGCCAGTTCACAGATTCTTCTAAATGATACTTCGGAGCCACAACATACCGTTTTGTGTCCTTATGCACTAAAAGAAAACGCTGCATTTCAGATATTTACTCACTTTGCGTAAAGCGATTCGTTCATTGTCAGATGACGTAACGCCTTGATTTTTATGTTAGAAATGGTTTGATCACCTTTGATTAGATAATACTATGTAGGGTTCAACTCTTTAAATCTATGGTTCTGACTAAGAACCCCACGAACATTTAAAAAGCGAATAATCGCTTAAGTGTGAGAACAGAATACTTAAGACTTGAGAAGGGTTTAAAACCCTTTATTGTTCAATATACTTACAATCAGTTCCGGCTTGGAACTTTACAATAAAGCCACCACTCGGGCTTGAACTTAAATACTAATAATTTGAACTAAAATTAACTTAACTAAAGCTCTTAAATAAATATAGCCGAAGCTATCAGAATCTAACTAGTTGGCCCCTAAGTATTACTTGAAACGGCGAAGCCTAGCAAGGGCCTAGATATGGCCGAGCGTAGTAACAGCTAAGAGAGATGTGGCCAGAAGGCAAACGCGCGCTTGTCAGGAAATCAGACTCTCTCTCTTGAAGTCGGTTAGTGTCACGACTTAAATAGTACTCATTCTCATTTGCATTCTCTGCGTTTCTGAATTCACATTCTGGCAGGAAATTGTAAGCTGAAATTAGAATAAGATAGGAAAGATTCAAAACTTAAAATAACTGTTAGAAAACGCATAATAAACCTTAGGCTTATCTTTCATGCATTCCTTGCAAACATCATTACATCGACCGGATATTTCGCTGCACACCTTTATAATTTGGGTATGTAAAGATAAATTTGGACTTGAGTCTGAGTGTATGTGTGTCTATATATATATTGGAAGTTTTTTTTTATTTAATGAATGTTTGGAGAAAGGCTTTACTTAAATATACCACTCTAAAAGGAAGTAATATTTAAAATGGAGCTTTCTTGATTTTCTAAACAATATTTGCATTGAATTTTCGGTAAGTAATGATCGTTACCCGTATTTATGTTCTAACGGTTGCTCATGTATGTATGCATTAATTCTTTTTTAATCTTTTATGTTGCTCCCGTTTTGAAATTTGTAGTTTCAACAGTCTAAAACAGTAACAGTAATTCACATTTTATAAATTGATGATTTTGCGTAGATTTAACAAAGTAATGGTGTCTGTTAAGATTCCAGAAGAAAAATTGCTTATGTTTAAAAATGTATACTGATTAATGAAAGTCGATGCTATTTAAAATACTTCAGATTTGTAAGGGCTTAAAATATGTTCTCCCCCCTTTTTTTTTCTTTAGAGATACATCTCTTTAAGAAATAGAAAATGCAATACCTTTCTTGTGTTCTTTTGCTTAGAAAGAATTTTTATTTCAAGAGCTAAATGATTTTATAGGAGACTATCGATTGAAAAATATGGCATTTAGGGAGTACATGGGTGTTCTATGAAGGCAGAAGAAAGGCAGAAAGGTGTTAAGTTGCGGACCCCGACCTTTTCTAAATCCCATACCTTGATCGGCAGGGGGTGTGAAACGGTCTCAAACAGTGGCTTTGTCACGCTTCAATAGGGGAGCCTTTGATAGCTCTTGCTAAAGGTGGTGTCGTTCTCCAATGCTCTACTTCTCACCAGGCCTTTGAAATATGTCTTCAATGGAGGAATCTGGCGATTTGCAAGTGTTTGCTGCAAAAATTTCAATCCCAGTAGGTCTCGAATAGTAGGATCATAGCTTGAGTGATGGCGTTGACGCCTTTGTAGATTAGGGAGCCGCGCTAGGGACCGGCCTCTTTAACGCAAGTGTCCAATCCACTCTGCGCTGAGTAGCCTCTCCAAGGGTGAAGCTGAAGAGACCCTCAGAGCAGAGGACCGCATAAAAAAATTTCCAAGAGTCCCCCCTCTTCCTATTTGAATTATCATTGTGTGTATGAGATTTTTATTTTATTTTACTTTTTTCTTTTGATAGGAAAGTTTTTGACTTCACAAGTCAACAACATCTGATGCTAGAAAGTAGTATTTTTAATATTTTTATCGCCTTTTTTTTATGGAGTAACCTTTTTCCCATTATATTCCTTTTTTCATTCGAATACATTAAGACTAATATGTGATTGTTCAGAATTAATCAGAATTGCTCTATCAAGAGATTCCTAAATAGAGGGTCTCTTATTGTTCTTCCAGAACACCAGACTTTTGAGAAGACTTTCGAATTAAAAATTTCCCTAAGCCGGAAAAAGCATGACAGTCATACCTTACTGAATCCGAGCCCTTAAGTGGGGTAGCCAGTCTTCATCAACCGCTACACCAACTGGCGAGCTTTAGAATTCGTAGTTATTCGAAAATAAAATTTTAAAACTTAAAAGTCTGAATCTATACCTTCATGTATGAAGAGAAATATTTTGTTGACACAAAGTATCATAACGTAAAGAAAGGTTTAAAAAAACCTAAAGAAGGTAAAATTTACTTTATCGGTTTCTTGAACTTTTAACTGTTATATTCTAGCAGCGCCGAATAAGAATTAAGACATGAGTATAATCGTATTTAATTATGGTGTAATTACTAAATTCCAGATCATTGGCTCTAATCATTTCAGTATTACTGGCTATTCTTTCATATTTCAAGCTTGATTGTTAGCCATTGCACTTTGCTCGCAAAGTATGTCTACACTGATTGCTTATAAGAGATTCTGAACCATACTACCTTCATCTAGCTCATATTAAATAGCAGTACTAAGCACTTCACTATCATCCGAACTAATGCAAGTTATAGCGGACTGTAGAACGCAGTGATTAATTAACAAACGCTTTAAGTGATTAATTAACAAACGCTTTAAGTGATTAATTAACAAACGCTTTAAGCGATTAACATAAGCTTTGAAATTACATCTCTTGAATCCTTCCCTAAATTTTTTTAATGTATTTAATTTACGGATTAAAAAACTGGACTCTACATATCAACAGAGCTTCACAAGTTGATGCTTTAGTTATAAACCTGCAAATTTCCAATGTTTAATACATTTGAAATTTATTATAGAAATATGCTAGCTTAGGTTAATTTAATGCTAGAATGTAAACGCTTTAAATGAAAAACTTGTGATTACAGTTTTGAATGGGGTTATATAAATTTGATCACGAAAACAATCTTACAAAACGCTGCAATGTGTATCGAAATGATTTATTTATGGGGGAAAAATTTCCAGTTGTGCAAATTTTCCTATCCTGATTTTCTTTGCATTTTTTAAAAATTTTAATGACTCTAAAAGGTGTAACTAAAAATTAAATTAAATGAGGAATAATGTTCCTCACAACTTCATTTTCTCCACACGCCGATGCAAAGAAATCAGTTTGTTCTTTTTCATGGCTGTCAATCATCCTCTTAAGAGGAATGCTTTTTTAATTACAGTGCTTCAGAAGGGGAAAAAAAATCCTGAAAAAGTCTAATCAAGTACATAATGAAAAATAAAATTACCAGAATAAGTACACCTTTTTTCATAATAGCTTTAATGAATTGAAATTTAGATTTAACTACGTCCATATTTGTAAATGGCTCGGCATGCATAATGTAATTTTTATTATTATTTCTGTAACAAAAACTATACGTTTATAATAGCTTGTGTATCACTAAATTTAACGCACTTAAAATACGCTTGCTTCTCTCTTGCAAACAGATTTTTTTTTTTACACAGTTTCTCTTATTACAACAAAATTCGCACTATTAGAAATAATTTAATGCCTTCTATTACAGCAAAGCTTTTGGAAATGCTATCTAAAACACATTCATCTCATCCTCTTTATTAACAAATACTATTCTAAAAATTTTTGTGTTTTGGCACTGTTTAACTGCTTATCTCTTTATTGTGAGTTTTCAAAAGCAGTGCTGTGGGCTTTAACTAATACCTTTAACCAACACCATCAGGAATCCATAAAGAATTTCCCAATTCTGCCGTTAGCGAACGAAACTCACAAGTTCGACTTTTACAGCTTTCTCGCATTTTTTTTTTCTTTCTCATATAGAAGATAACATTTTCATGTTTATTTAACATACATACTAATCTAAGTTGCGCAAAAGCGCTTATTTTTCTATTTCTAGCCAAGGGCTTCAGAGCGCAGCGCCAACTAGATGTCAAAACTCCTAGCGGTTGATGTCTCAAGAACCACCAACGATGTCCGCTGTCCGAATCCATGAGGAAACTGAATGCTGTATACATTGACCATTTTATAACATGAAAGCTAATAATTAATTTCATTGACAAACGATTAAATTCGATTTTTAAATCCTCACTAGAAATAACCTTGTAGCCAAGCTGGAAGTAGTTAACTGCTTGAAACCATACTATACGGATGCTTGAAAAACTCAGTATATCGAAACCATTAAAAAAAAAGGAGAACTTAATAATAGCGTTTATTACATTGCTGGAAGAAATACAAGTATGGAAGTAGGAGGTCCTGTCAACGATGAATATTCAATGAGCGTAGACTTCCCGTTTCTACCAGTGGGGTATATCTTCGCCCCCCAAAGTTTTCCCTATTGAGAGCTGATTTCCGACGGTGGGGTTCCCACTAATCTTCATGTAAATAACTGGAAGGAGAGCAGGTGTCTAAATCCTTAACGACACCTTGTTAAACCCTATTAATATATAATGCTAATTGGGAATATTCAAAAGCAGTCAAGCGTAGCAAAAAGCTGATGTCAGGTTTAGAAGTGCTTTATTTTTTATGTGAAACTGTGTAACATTTAGTTTTCTTTTGTTTTTTTGCTCTGGTCCTTTTATAGAACTAAACTAAATTTTAGATCATGAAAATAAAAATTAAATAAATAAATAAATAAAAAAAAACAGTGTGCTCCGCTTCTTAGTGATAGAAATAACTGGTTTGTAAAACTTCTTCCCTTAATATACGCAATATTTTTGATTTGAACAAAATACTTGGAACTCATCTAAGAAGTGAAAATTTGCACTGACTAGTCGCTACCGTAGATTTCTTTCATCTGATATTACTATTCATCGTGTTAGTTACAGGTTAGGCTCATTATTTACGGTTCTTATTATCGGTTTAAAAATCCAAAAAGGTATCAGTGACCTTTCAGAAAATTAGTTCTCAATTTCATGTGCTTGATTTAATTACTACTTTAATTCAGTTTCTATTAATTTGCTGAAAGCAATGAAGGGAGGGAAAAAACTTTATATCAAATTTCGAAATTAAAATTAAACTGCTGGGCTTCTAATAACAATAATAGAAACTTTTCATTTTTATTTTCAGTTTGCATTTATAATTGACTAAATGGTATTATTTATGTATTTCGTAGAACAGAATCAAGTAAAATTATAATTCTGCTGTTAACCGTAGAAGAAAGAAAGAATTAAGAACTTTGAAATGGGTAGTCGAAGCATCATTATGTGGGCTTTGTTTCCATTTTTTCCTTCCATGGAAATGAACAAAGAAAAGAAGTGGATGTTTAACGTTTTAAAAGCAGGACAAAGAGGGCAAAAAATTTCTAAATTGCTCTGCTTCGATTTACATATTTAAAAATAAACAGAAATTTCATAAATAGCCTCATGGTTATCATTTACAGTCTTGTGTAGATGAGTTACAATATTGTTTACCATTAGGGGAAAAAAAAGTTTTTTTTTTTTTTTTTTTTTTTTTTTTATGCAGCACAAATATTTCGAAGGGCACATGGTGGTAATATAAAGGTAGAAGCACAAGTAACTTACAAGTAAGTTTATTGTAATCTCAGAACACAAATATTATTATAGTACCAACTTTCTAAATCTAACTTTATGACATTCAAACTGTAACATGCCTAAAATTAAGATTCCAAAAATTTTTTGTGTTGTTATCACATTCAATTAGCATTTTACAACAGCAAAATTTGTTGTTTTGCAGGCTTGTTTACAGCATGCAGATGTAACATAAAATTATGGTTGGAGTTTAGCTTTGCAGTTCACCGATTGCCCGGTGTAATCTTTGCGGTTCCTAAATTCTGCTGCACATCATCTCCCTAAGTTCTAAAAATGTTGCCGCGCCTCTCCCTCTAAATTTTTTTGCCTTCGTCAAGTTTTTCTGCATTTTATTCTTCTATATTCTAAAAATTATGCCGCCCCTCAATTCGGCCTCCCGATGCGAAAGCAACGGTTGCACCAGCTCTGTTGTCAGTCCTGCAAAAAGTACTCAATTTAGATAAAGGTCCTTATTTTACACATTTGTTTGAAAGTTAGACAAAGCGCTACATAACTATTTTGTATATTTTAAGCCGTTATAGATGAGATCAGTATCACTAACGTTTTTGCTGAAATGCATATATTTTAGCCTAGAAGTATCAGAAAATGCGATTGTGGAATTTGAAGGACTTTTCAAAAGGAGCCATAAATTTAATTTGGGACAGCTTTTTGAATCTCATGCATAGATAAAACGCATTCGTTGTAGTCTTCGAAGAAACGAATACAATAGAGATTTAAAGATACTCATAATCGATTATACATGAATCACCAAAAGCAGTCGAGATGTTATTTCTAACATATTGAAGGAAAGTTGCAGATTTATCAAAATCGCGTTGTAAACTAAAATAAAGTTTTAGAGAAAACTCTCTGCAGTATTATCAGCCCTACTAACTAATCTATTTGTTAAAATCTTTTGTCTTTGATGCATGTATTTATTAGAGAGTTGAAAGCTAAAATGCAACCAATAGAAAGTCATCTAATAATTTCATGGCCATTATGTTATCAAATGCCAATATTGTCAAATTGATTATCAAGATTCAGATTCATGTTCACTCCATTAGCACTGGATTCAATCTTCACAGAATATCAAAGAATTCATAAAAGCAACAGAAGCGAAAGTTTATGGTAACGTATATCAGCAGTTCGCTAACAAATACTCCCGAGCCCAATCGCTAACTTATTCGTCGGGTACTTGTATTCAATTTCAGTACTATCTGAGGGCAGGAGAACGTCATGTTAAAATAAGCTACGGATTTCCTTGTGTATTTTTCACATTAGGCGGTTGGCAGCTCTGACCATCGTTGGCTATTACATAAGCGGAATCTCGCTTTAGAGTAATTGATCCAACCCGGCATAGCGTGAAGAGGGATTCTTCAGGGTTCCACTAAAGGCGTGAGCGAAGTTCTTGCATTCATACAGACGCCACAAATCAACAAGAGGGGGGCGCTAAAAGGCCTTTCAATAGCCCACCGTGACAGGCCAATTTTCCGGTGGCTTCTCACCTGCGGGCTCCTCTGCACGTGCGAACAATCTGAAACCAGGTGGAAGGTTTCTGAATTTTCCTGCTTACATGAATTAAGGATACCTCTGCACAGCCATCCTCATATCCCTAACCTGGACGATGAGCAGTGGGAAAAGAAAAGCGCTCGGTTACAGATTCTCGGGACCTATACCTTTTTATTTTTGAGCATATACCGGCGGGGTGTAATTCAAAACGATGCCATTTGAAGGAGCGATTAATCCTTCGCTCCTTCTTAGAGTTATTGTGTTTTGATGAAACAAGTGAATGGGACTCTTAAACGTTTCACATCGGGTAGGCCTTTGAGATGTGCCCTTAATGCAAAAGGCTACTGTATAATTGTACTTGGAAACTGATAAGATTTCTTTTACGTAGCACGGAATCTTACGTAGTATCTTTCAATAAATACCTTGTAATTTTTGCACTTAAACTAAACTGAGCTAGCTCAAAAAAGTTCTGCACATTTACCCCTAATTTTGAATATCTAGAAAATTCCTTTGAACTACGGAGAACATGGAAGTTTCTCTAGAATGTGATCAACTTACAGCTTTAATTTATTTTCGAATCTAACAAGATATGGCTGTACAAAAAACCCAGATTATAACAGCTGTTTTCAGAAAATTTGTTAGCCAATAATATTTGCAAAATGTGATTGAAAAAAAATTTTCATTTTGCATCATACAAAATGCTTTCAACTGTGTTAAAGCTCAAATAATGGAATAATGCTATTAAAATTTAAATAACATTTTAAATTAAAGAATTCATTTACATTTACTAAAAGACATAGGTATCAGTAAAAATGGAACAAATAAATACTCTGCAATTTGGGTAAATAATCTAGTTTATTAAAAAAATAAATTACAATTATAAAATTAATATTAAACCTTCCACCAACTCAAAATTAATGCCATAATTTTCCCTTTCGTCTTCAAAATAGGACATTTTGACGCTTTTAAAAATGTCTGCTAGAAGTTTGTAATCCATACGTTATTTGTTAGGCAGTTTTATTTTAATGACCTGAGCTTTGTTCTGGAGAAATTTGTAGTTTGTTGGAAATTTTCGAACCCACCACTCTTTTACCTGTCTTTTCACCAAGATTTTTTCCTAGGCTGAGAGAAGATGGGCAAAGCACAGCAACTATCAAATCTTATCGAAATTCGAATTCGGAGCCTGGAGTTTCAACTGGCAGTCGGCCTCCGCTAATTATTATATTGCCCGGGGCGACTGTCAATAGTTTCAAACTATATTTTGCATATTAGAATGATATTCAAAGTTTCTCTTTTAGTATAATTTCTTGTTTTTGAACTGATCAAGTTCACGTAATTAAGAACATGCTAGACAGCAGCAACTGGATGCGAAAAATGCACAATTTTAAAGGAACGTACAACTTATTTATTGAAATGATTTATCAAGGTAAAATCAGGTTTATAAATGTGCTTGATGATGAAAAAGGACTAGAGTGAATTATATTGAATAATTTGATTATGACAAAGTGCAGTAGAACTATCTGTCTAAAACAATGAGAAAGAAAACTGATGTAAGACGAGAACAGTAACAACTCCCCCCAGATCATAAGAAAATTCATTTAATGTGTTACTTTAAACATAAACTTACTTCGATTCAGCACTATGTTTTATGAAGACGAAGTTGTCAATTAATGAATGATGCCAACTGAAAAAAAAAATTAAGGCACGAATATTTAGGAATAATGCATGTATAGCCAACAAATTAAAGGGAATAAAAAGTATGTGAAAAAATAGCTTTTTACTCTGAGACATATAAGTCTTGAAATAATCACTAAAAAAACCATGTTTAACAATAGAACTGAAGCATGTCTCACTATGCAAAATTTTGCTCTTT
Organism: Stegodyphus mimosarum; assembly: GCA_000611955.2. NCBI lineage: Eukaryota > Metazoa > Arthropoda > Arachnida > Araneae > Eresidae > Stegodyphus > Stegodyphus mimosarum. The sequence continues at coordinate 997,727 of KK117881.1, forward strand.
AATTTAACCTTTTAATTTACTAGAATGCATTGAAATCTCGCATCATGAATGTCGGGATGAACAAGTTATCTGAAGAAAAATCGTCCCGGTTGATGAATGATGTCTCAAGTTACGAATACTCAAGTCAGCAAAAAAGGATTTTTGTGGTAGAGGGCACAAAATTAACATTCAAGGACTTCTAGAAATATCATTTTAATATTTTTAATCACTCATGAACAAAGCCTGGTAGAAAGTGACTTACTGGACTATGGATTCGGCCTGGCAGGCAAAGATTTATTTTATTTATTTTTTTAATGTTTTTATTTTTATTTATCTATTCATTTATTTATTAACTTTTGATGTTGTGTCTCTAGGCAAAACCATGCCCATACAATGAAGACATGAAAGAGTTACCAAAGGGCAATGCAAATGAGCTTTCAAAAGTAGTTAAGAGGAAGAGATTATGGACGATATGTCTTCCGAGAAAGAAGAAGGAAATTATGATCCTAGTTTTTTTATCCAAAAAACTTGTGCAAAATGGAGTAAGAGGCAAAGTTTTCATTTAACGATATCATCCTGATAAAGCAGTAGTACAGCACAAATATTTTAATGACATTATCATACCTCACTTTAGAAGTATTTTAAAAATGTAGACAACAGATCACATTGGATAACTTTTAGGTGGAACCCAGGCAAAGTGAGTCTCAAGCAGAGTAAGGCAGCGTAAAGAGAAAGAGAAAATAAACAATAAAAGAGTGTCTCAGAAAGGCAATTATTTACCTGATGTTTTTATGGAGTAAAATTCTTCGTGCAAACTACAGCATCTCTCTCCTTTTTCTTCCTCATCACGTTCCACTGATGCCGTCTCCTTTCCTTCGCATACAAATACATTAAAATTAAGTTTTCATCCATTTCATCTATTTAATATCTCATTAAAGTTTTTTTTGGTCAAAGATTTAATAATTTCCATTGGTTTTATGGTATTAGTTTGTGCACAGAGTACTCTTGTAAAGTTTAAATAAGTAATCACCTGTGGTCCAGTTCATTTATTTTACATTAATTTATATAACAGGAAAAATATCTTTAGATTGGGAACTTCGAGATGATGAACAGTGGTTGAACGAATATATGTTTGGGAATGAATTATGCTCGAGAATCGAGGTTTCAGTGTACAATGACCTTAAACTAGTAGCAGTTAGTTGTTCGAGGACTCCGTATGCATTTCTCCTGGTGGGCAGTAACATATACGAGGTAAGAGTCAAGTCCTTTTGCATGTGATCCAACATATTCACTCGGGGCACACTAAATCAGCTGATATGAGCGACTCTTTCTTAAAGTATTGTCCGAAGCCTTTTCTTGAAGCATCTGGAATAAAATAGGAAGGTTTTAATGATTTTCTATGCGCACTCTATTTAAAAAAATTAATTAATTAATTAAAATAATTTACCGCTTTGTTTTATTTAACGAAATTGGTGTACCTTATTTTATACATAACGTAAAATTTAAAATTAGGCCATGAAAGGAGAAAAACGTACATTGCTGTAGGTTTTGAATAAAACTCTATCACGATAGGTCTTAGGACCCTCATCATCATTTTCTTCAAAAAAAAAAAAAAACTGTGTTAAATAAAAGAAATGAAAAAACACAAAAGCTAATAAATATAAAAGCACTAAATAATAAGAAAAAGATTTCAATGGATTTTTTTTTAAGTAGAATTTATATTCTCTATTTTACTCATTTTACGTATATCTTTTATTTGAAATAATTTTGCTACTTATATCAAGTAATGAACATAAAGAGGTGAAGAAGTAATTAAATAAAATTTACCGAATGCTTCTCCCCCCCCATCCAGGTTAAATTAGAAAGTTCCTCCACGAAGTGCCACTCCTTTGGCAGGTATTTCTAGTGTATTTTGCTACAATCGAATAATCCAATTAATATTTCTTGGACATCCAGGTTAAATTAGAAAGTTCCTCCACGAAGTGCGACTCCTTTGGCAGGTATTTCTAGTGTATTTTGCTACAATCGAATAATCCAATTAATATTTCTTGGATTAGATGCCAAGAGAAGCAAATCGGATGCATATTTTTTCTTTTATATTCTTGCCTGCTGCTTCTTTATGATCCAATTTACTTCAGAAAATCTGCCATGGAAATAAGCTTCTTCTCATGCAAAGAGCCATTGCTAAAATTAATTAAACTGCAAGCAGAAATCCGAGAACCACAAGAAGCAATCTATGAGTTTAGCTTCAGGGTTATATCGAGCTTTCATACTTAAGTGACATGAGACATTTTAAATTAATAAAAGCCTTAAATGCGTGGTCCTTAAACCACAAGTTGTAAAAGTTATGATACTTTCAATCATTTATGCAAGTTCATGGCGGAGATATTCAAAAGGCGTTCCGCAGAAAGCAGAAATGAAAATTTTTTCATCATCACCTTTTCTCATTTTATAATATTTTTTGCTAACTTTTTCCCAAACTCAAAAATTTTAACCAAAATGGTTTAGATTGCCAAAAAAGACCTTGAACTCTCGTGAAAGTCTTTAAATATCCATACCATACTACAGAGGTGGGCCATTTGATATGTTCTTTAGAATCGAATCTTTCGGTTTATGTTATAAATCACATTTGTTTATTTGCCCATATTACAATTCCCTGTAAAAGAAGAGGGAATATATATGAAAGTACTATTATAAGGTATTTCTCCCGTCTTGTTAACATGCCTTCGTGGTGTAGGGGTCAGCAGGCTTTGGCGCGTATTCGAGAGGTCCGTGGTTCGAATCCCTGAGAGGCTATTGCTCATTTTTCATGAATCTTACTTCCAAATAAAACATATGTCTGTATAGTGGCGCCCGATCTAAAAGGTGGTGGATGATGCTCCTCCACCATAAGGGTTTGGCAGTTGGGTCCTCTAATCCCCAGTCGCCCTTTAAAAGGGGGAGTATATAAGGTATTTCTCCGGCATTCTTGGCATGCCTTCGTCGTGTAAACCTTCGTCGTTAGTGGTCAGCACGCTCGACTCGTATTCGAGAGGTCCTTGGTTCGAGATCCGGGGAGGACACTGCTAATTTTTCATCTCTCTTTCTTCCAAAAAATACCTGGTGTCTCTACACTATATTATTACACTGAACAAAATAAACGAATTCTTATAAAAAATTTCTAAATAAAAGTATCACTGCCAGTGATTATTGGATTATTAAACCTGCAGTTATACAATCAGACTAATATATCAGTAATTATAGAGCACATTTTATGTAATTAGAGGTGTTCAGTGTAATCTGCAATATTTTCCAACTGTTCCTTCACAGCTAAGGGTCTCGAAGACTGTGGTTTACATTAATATTTTCTATACGCAGCAGATTACGTGAGAAAGAGGCATCTAATTCTCATTAAACTTTATTGCATTTGCTATTTGGAGATAACTTTTCTTATTCGAAAATGTAATATGGTCTGTTTCGATTTCTTGAATGTCTTTTTCGACTGTAGCTGCTTCTTTTTAACACCCTAACTATCAATCCATATAGTTTGTGCAGTTGTTAGGTTATTTTGAAGCAGAAGACATGAAAAATGGGCAATGCCTTAGACTCGAACCTGGACTTCTCGAATACGCGTCGAGTGTGCTTCCAGTTGCACCACGAAGGCATGGTGAAAGTAGGGAGGAAATACCTTATATACTCCCCCTCTTAAAGGGCGACTATGGATTAGGGGACCCAGTCGCCATATCCTCGTGGTTTAACGTCCTCCATCGTTTTTTAGTTTGGCGGCCACTAGTAGAGAAATTAGGTTGTTTTGAAACAGTAGAAGTGAAAAATGAGCAATGTCCTAGCGGGGAAGCAAACCTGGACCTCTCGAATACGCGCTGAGTGTGCTACCAGTGCAGCACGAAGGCATTCTGGAAGGAGCGAGAAAATACCTTATACGTTTAAACGCTTTTTTCGTGATTAAACTGCTTTTCCCCTTTCTGATTTCCGTGATTAAATCTTTTCAATTCCTTTGTGCTCTTTTTGGCGATTTATCTTAGACTACACCGAAAGCTTGTTTCTGGAAACCTAAAGTACAAATGTTCCTGCGAAAGGACTGCCGGATTATTTACAAAAAAAATATTAGTGAACTAAAATGTATAAAAATGCTAACATGAAAGGAATTGTCGCACTATTCCACATGGTCTCTCGTGTTGGAACGTCCAGTTAGCAACTCGAGGATTTGTGATTCAAATCTCGGCTAGAGTACAGTTACTATTAAATGTTTCTTAGCTTCGAAAAATCCAACAGTCTCTGCAGTGACGCTCGATAGTCATCGTTTGGATCTGGTCGAATTAATCTCCTGCCTTTTCTCAAGTCACCGTATAAGTGGCGTCAATCGAATTCTGGCTAGAGCGTGTATGATTTTTCCCGTTTCTATAAATGAATTTAAATAAAGAGTAAAAATAGCATGTGCTATTAAAATCAATTAAATGAAACATAATACTAAAAGGAAGGCTATAAGAGTATTTTTGAAGGCCATTGAATTTATTTTGATATACTAGATTACAGTAAAAATAGCATGTGCTATTAAAATCAATTAAATGAAACATGATACTAAAAGGAAGGCTATAAGAGTATTTTTGAAGGCCATTGAATTTATTTTGATATACTAGATTCACTTTGTAAAGGAACATTTTAAGGTTTTCATATTATCTTCCTGGCATATTAATTTTAGTGAAGATGTAGTTGTAGATGGTATAATTAGGTAATAAATCTGCTATTTACATAGCAGAATAGTTGTTGATTTTTTTCTTCCTTTCCAATGATGTAAATCTTGAGCAACATATTTGACCCGAGAGCAGTCTCACATTTTCAGAAATCTCTAATAGTATTGTCCTAATATTTTTAGGATTTGGAGATCTTGTTTTCATCTGCAAAACGATTGTTTTCCATGAAAGTGGTTTTCACTTTTCCACGAATTTCACATCTCAGAACAGCATGCAGTATGCAGCTCCTTTTGCTATTAGGTTATGTAAATATTAAACACATAAGTAGGTAGATGATGAATAGGAATGAACTATTCTGTAGCTGCTAGTTTTACTTGTCCGATGGTTTAGGATTCCGTAAGTGAGAGTTAGTTTGTTGTAGCTTTAAATTCAAGACTGATTTACTTTGTATTAAATTAAAATTTTACAGCTTATTTAATATAGTTTCCTGCAAGCAGTGGAGCACAAAAATATACGACCGTTTAGTTTTGCCCCAAAACCTGCCACGAATCACAGAATAAACTTTTACCCTTTATTTTATTTCCCGAGTGGTTTTTTAATTGCATCCAAAGAGTTAGATGTGCCGGTGACAGTTAAGTCAACTCCATAACAGCTAGAAATATTTGGTTTAGTTTTTAATACAAATCAAAATTATAGCATGCACAGCAGGGAACTAAAAAGCTGGTAGATCAAATCCGGTCTTCAACATGCGTTTAAATAACACGACTTGTTTCGCTACAGACTTCGT